>JAVTVY010000643.1:0-33697 GCA_036873755.1 Hanleya hanleyi
GCTTCACTTTGACACCTCACGCGACCCATTCGAACCGTGATTAGCTCATCTCTAACCCAAACACACCCCTACATAGCACCCAAAATGTCCCCTTTCGCTACTACGGCCAGACTGCGCATGCGCAGACTATTGAACACGGACGAACCATTAGTGTAGTCAAGTGCTCCTCCACGAGAGACCTCACTCGACCCCATTGGACCATGAGTGGCCCACCTAGACTCCAACATGTCCACCCCGTATGGGCCTATACACCCATAGCCATGCAGTATAGGCCTATGGGCCTACCCAGGCCTCAGTGACTTTTTTCAAAATTTCACCGATTCGCTCCGCAACACTTCCTATCGTGTTCTAAATGACGAGACGAGTAAAACGAGACACCACAACCCTACCGCAAATGTATAGAAGTGGGTTTCCCAGTAGGATAAACATTGAACCTATACCCCAGTATGGGTCTATATGGGGCTCGGTGACTTTTTCAAAAATTTCACCGATTCGCACGGGGACACTTCCTATCATGTTCTAAATGACGAGACGAGTAAAACGAGATCCCACAACCCTACCGCAAATGCATAGAAGTACGTTTCCCAGGGGGACAAACATCGGTCCTATACCCTCAGTATGGGACTATATGAGGCTATATCGTACTTTTTCAAAAAATTTCACCGATTCGCACGGGGACACTTCCTATCATGTTCTAAATGACGAGACGAGTAAAACGAGACCCCACAACCCTACCGCAAATGTATAGAAGTACGTTTCCCAGGACGACAAACATTGATCCTATACCCTCAGTATGGGACTATATGGGGTTCGGTGACTTTTTTCAAAAGTTTCACCGATTCGCACGGGGACACTTCCTATCATGTTCTAAATGACGAGACGAGTAAAACGAGACCTCACAACCCTACCGCAAATGTATAGAAGTACGTTTCCCAGGATGGTCCTATACCTCCCATACCCCACATAGGCATTTTCCCGTAATTTAGGATAAAGTCCATATTCCGTATTTTTTCAGGAAAATTTTTACATACACCCACCCTGGAACTAGGGGAAGATAACTCTGTTGATAGACAAGCCCCGTTAAGCCCGGCGACCTATATACCCCTCATATCCCATATAGGCATTTTCCCAGGTTTTTTCGATAAAGTCCGCGTTCCGTATTTTTTTTTTTCAGGAAAAATTTTACATGCACCCACCCAGCCATCAAATACCCCTTCACCTAGGCTTCACGTTGATACCTCCCTCGACCCCATTCGACCATTAGGGGCTCCCCTAGATGCCAAAACGTCTATTTTCATACCCTTGGGCCACCGCGCATGCGCAGAATGACCCTAATTCAACCCCACACCCAGTCCATCAGATGCCCCTTCATGAATGCTTCACTTTGATACCTCACTCGATCCCATTGGACCATTAGGGGCTCCCCTAGCTCCAAAAAGGCTATTTTCATGCCCTTGGGCCACCGCGCATGCGCAGAAGGCCGATATGTCAACCCCACACCCAGTCCATCAGATGCCCCTTCACGAATGCTTCACTTTGATACCTCACTCGACCCCATTGGACCATTAGGGGCTCCCCTAGCTCCAAAACGTCTATTTCCATACCCTTGGGTCACCGCGCATGCGCAGAATGCCGATATTTCAACCCCACGCCCAGTCCATCAGATGCCCCTTCACGAATGCTTCACTTTGATACCTCATACGACTCCATTGGCCCATTAGGGACTCCCCTAGCTCCAAAACCGCTATTTCCATACCCTTGGGCCACCGCGCATGCGCAGAATGCCGATATTTCAACCCCACACCCAGCCCATCAGATGCCCCTTCACGAATGCTTCACATCGATACCTCACTCGACCCCATTGGTCCATTAGGGGCTTCCCTAGCTCCAAAACGTCTATTTCCATACCCTTGGGCCTCCGCGCATGCGCAGAATGCCGATAGTTCAACCCCGCGCCCAGCCCATCAGATGCCCCTTCACATATGCTTCACTTTGATACCTCACTCGACCCCATCGGTCAACTAGGGGCTCCCCTAGTTCCAAAAAGGCTATTTTCATACCCTTCGGCCACCGCGCATGCGCAGAATGACGATATTTCAACCCCACACCCAGCCCATCAAATGCCCCCTCCCCTAAGCTTCACTTTGATACCTCACTCGACCCCATCGGACCATTTTATCTAGGGACTACTTTTTCTCCGCGGAAGCTTTTTCCCGAGACCGAATCACCGCCAGACATGACTGCATCACCGCGGATGAATACATTCTTGCACTCACTCACACCGTATGGTGTGGTGGAGGTGGGTACAAAATGGCGGCCTGTGTGGTTGTGTGGTGGGAGGTGAGTATCCGCCATTTTGTACCCACCTCCACCACACATCACTCACGCATGCGCACCCCCCAATACCCCCCCAAAACAGGTCGCTGTGACGTAAAAACAGGTTCTCGCGCATGCGCAGTGGGGGGCTAAACCGCTGAAAGA
Source organism: Hanleya hanleyi (assembly GCA_036873755.1). NCBI lineage: Eukaryota > Metazoa > Mollusca > Polyplacophora > Lepidopleurida > Hanleyidae > Hanleya > Hanleya hanleyi. The sequence continues at coordinate 2,482 of JAVTVY010000643.1, forward strand.
CTCTTTGTATACTACTTACGACAATGAGAAATTGCATTAGCAACTAATGACACAATTGTCGTAATTGCGTCATTAGTGGTCGATGCAGAATCGCCAGCTAATCTCGCGATTGCGACATAGCGGTTGACTCTCCATGCAGTCGCCTGCTAATGACACAACTGTGACATTGGCTGGCGACCTGACAACTGTTAATGACACAATTGTCGCAATTACTGACAGTTGTCTTATTATAGCAGTTCATACAAGCGAGGACCAATGCGGTTCAATCCTCACCGCTCACTCCGCCTGTGACCCATACCGTGAACCAGTCTCATTGACAGGCCCTGGCATCACATACATGTAACATACATATTAATAAACAGAATAGGCCTACACATATACAATCATATACAATACAGTAATAGCTAGGATTGCCTGGTATAGGTCATAACCACGTTCAATATAAAATATGTAACGTAACACGTGCTGCAAATCAAGCCAACATTTACAACATGCCTTCATAATTATTATCGAAAAACATTTTCTTTTCACATGCACCATTGTGCTGTGAATAAGAGATTCATTATCAAGACTCAAGCCATACACGGAAGTACAATATTACGAATAAACATATCGGGAGCATATCATCATCAAAATTGCAGCCCATGAATTAATAAAAAAGAAGAAAAAATAACATAAGCTCCATTATTAATATAATCTGCGCGAACCCAGTCAAATCAACTCTCAAAATAGATTTGCCTGGGCATGTTTGCAATATAAAATATGCAACGTGAAACTGCAAATGAACAACATTAACACATGCCAATTCATAATTATTATTAAAAAAACACCAATTTTTTTACGTGCGCCATTGCGCTGTAAAATCAGAGATCCTTTATCAAGAATCAAGTCATACCAGAAAGTACAACACTACGAATGAACATACCGAAAGTATAATATCATTAAAATTGCAGCTCATGAATTAATTACTAAGAAGAACAATAAATATAAGCACAATCATTAGAATCATTTGCGCAAACCCAGTCAAATGAGATCTGAACATGGATTTGCCTGGGCAAGTTTGCACCGGTATATGAGTAACGTGGACGTTTATCGTCGAGCAGCCGGTTTGTTGGCCGATTTCCTCTTTAGTGAGCTCGATGTTTATTTCTCACACACATATTTACTATCTTGAAGGCGAGGCTCAACTGACACCCATATTGTGAAGCCACTATTATGATCGGAGTATGAAATTTCGATTGACAAGCTCCCGAGGAATAAAGCATTTAGAGCAGGCCAATTCATAGTTATTAATAAGAGTAGAAAAATACATATAAGCACCATGGTTAATATCATAAGCGCGAACCCAGTCAAATCAAATCTCGGTATAGATTTGCCTGGGCGTGTTTTCTTCAATACAACAAAATACTGGGCGCATTGCGCTCAAAGTTTATTTCTGGTACATCGGATTAAATTATCCTTGGAGGTTTCCCCGGTATCTGCCTCAGAGTGAGTAGTGAATATTAATCAAAGTTATACCAGCTATCATGCCTCCATACTTTAGTATATTTAGAACGAAAATCTATTATCTAGCATGCGAGGCTCAATGCGGGTCAAGACCCACCTCTCACTTCGCCTGTGACCCATACCGTGAAGCCTACATTATGATGTTATTATGAAATCTCGACTGGTAGTACTATTAAAAAATGGAGTACACATACAATCATATACAATACAACAATAGCTAGGATATATTTCATAACATATTCAATATAAAATATGTAACGTAACAGGTACTGTAAATTAAGCCAACAACATTTACAACATGCCAATTCATAATTATTATTGAAAAACATTTTCTTTTCACATGCAAAATCGTGCTGTGAACGAGAGATTCATTATCAAGACTTAAGCCATACACGAAAGTACAATATTACGAATAAACATATCGAGAGCATATCATCATTAAAATTGTAGCCCATGAATTAACAAAAAAGAAGAAAAATTAATATAAGCTCCATTATTGATATCAGCTGGTGCGAACCCTGTCAAATCAAATCTCAAAATAGATTTGTCTGGCCATGTTTGCCCAAATATATGAGTATAGCGAGCGATAGCAGCTCAGCCGTCGTAACGTAATCCAACAATTGGTGATCCGCCGTAATACTTCGATTTTCTTGGAGCCAGATATGAAAACCTCTCTACCTTGCGCTGTGAAGACGGGAGAAAGACGTCTCCGTGTGCGCGAGACTACAGGGCGAGATTAGGAAGTATTCAAAATTCTTCACTGGTGATTCAGTGTGGACACCGGTTGAAGTGAGGTAAGTTTTCAGCGCAAATAGGTACAGTAATACGCGAATGCGCACAGTGGGAATAGTAGGCAAAGGGCATGTTCGGATGTACATGGGGGTGTTTTGGGAAATATTGACTTACTTGGTGACTGTGACATTATAAGTAGCATATAAAGCGCACATAATGTCGAAAGCGCATATAAAGTCGGATGCACACTCGAGATTAGCGCCTACATACCCCCTCATACATTGTATCACGGATAATCTGGTGTCTACTTTTCGTGTTAATTACTATCTCCCTACAGATGACTAATAAATAGAACCAAATCTGATATCTGAACTCAGTTGTTGGGAGTTTTACGAAGCTACACCAATCAGCACCATGAATCCTGATTATACAATGAGTGTATCGACTTGCTGAAGTAGTAGGAATTGAGCCAGTACTGACTTATGTGGACATTGCCGAAAAACTTCGAAACTTACAAACATGTGAGATCCGGATCACCTCTCTCAGGTTATGACAAAATACAGACCAACGCATAACATCCTGCTGTCGGACTTCAACGCATCTCTCCTACAACAAACTAATAACTCCTGTGACAACGTTCCTCCAGAATTCTCGTCTCCTGCATTCCTGTAGCTGATATTACCTTCTTTCATGTCAATGGAATTGACCACACGGGTCAACTGCCTTCCACTGACAGCTGAGACCGACGACTTGTTCTTGTCCGGTCGAACTGTCTTTATGTATCCGAAGAACATATCTGACCACACCGCTGTAACAAGAAAACTGAAAGCCATGCAGCAGCCTCCACCAGACCGATCACTGATTCCCAAGAACACAGATCGCTGGTAAGAATCTGAACAAGCCTACTCTGAAGCCATCGCTGATCTCCCAACGCCTTGCAAAACATACCAATACAAGTTTGAAATCACACGAGACATAAAACATCGAGAGTTAATCCTGCAGGTCAAAACAATGGTATCTAGCGCATCAACCCCTCTGTCATGGCAGCCATCTAGACTAGTAAAACAGCACTGTATAAATAGAAAATTGCAGGACGATCTCGATCCAGACCAAACTCAAGAGAATACCCCCAAAAATATCAGATGTGAGCTTCGTGGATTGAATAGCTAAACTACATAACAAACAATATTCCCACATAATGATAGCACACGAAGACGACTCCAAAGTCTTCTATCGTCTAGTCAAATAGAAAAAAAGTATCAGCTAAACCTACCTGTCAGTTAATCTTCCAAGGAACTCTGCACGATGACGACCTCACAGTGCACGGTGCCAGTATTTTCATGATCTTACCTCACCATCAGAAAATCCCTGCTTCCTCCCGGAAACTTACCCGAGAACAAACTTAGACTTCCTATGGATTGAAAACCTCAGTACAACAGATGGCGGAGAGTGCCATAAAAGATCTGAACCGAAAGAAAGCACAGGAGCTATAACATTTGACTGCCGAACACCTGATTCATGGAACAAACCCCAAAGTGATTCACTTCATAACCGATCTACTAAACAACATTGCCAAGCTGAAGCGCCTCCTCCAATTATTAAAGCATGAAGTGCTTACTCACATCCTGCAAAAAATCAAGGCATCATAGGCACCTCCTAACTGTCATCCGCAAGGTACTCGAAAAAGTGGTTCTAGAGCGATGTAGTAATGTTATTTTTATCTTGATATCCTGTATATTCGTATATCTGCTGTATGTTTGGTGAATAAATTCAATGCATTCAATAAATTCAATGAGTTTACAGCATCCTATGCATGGAGGATTTGCCGAAAATTCATCTTGTACTAATGCCACACTCATAATCACCGAAGCACAGGCAGAAGCAAGAATAGCCAAGGATAACCTCATTTTGACCATATTCGATGCCAAGGCCATCTTTGGATGTAGATAGCCAATACATATCTAGAAGCAACCAATATGGTCCGATGGAAGAGATAGCTGAACAAACTGTTCACACTCCAACAGGATACAATCCGAAGGAGCTCCCTCCCAGCTGACATGTACAAGGTCTAAAGGAGCACACTACTGCCCCACCTAGAGGCCTCCAACCTTGGTTTGAAGATCGGCGATATCGACATATCTGCTCCAAACTGTGCCGGCGACATCGCCCTTCTGCTGTCATACACACACGCCGAAAGTCATTCTGGTTGAAAATGCGGTTAACAACGACCGAGAAAATCATTAAAGCCTCTAAAAGTGCATCTCTCCTCCTTAAGAATCGCCAAGATGTTCAATCATCAAACAAACTTGAGCCGTTATGGTGATAACATCTCTTCCACCGACACCGGTATATGAAGAAACCAAAAACATCACCAGTGGAATCAAGATTGTTAGGGGTACATTCTACAGCCTCATGAGGACTTGTCTGCACAGGTTCAACGGTGTCAACATCATCTGGCGATGACATCATGGGCGTTCAGGCGTTGAGACAGACGCCGAGATAGGCGTTAATGCATCCAGACGCTCGTCCACAAGAGTTAAGAACAGTGAATAGTTTCAATTCCATTCAGAGCTCTCGTTATCTCTCCCTTGCCCCTCTTCGAGGATCTTGAAACGCTAAGTTAGGCGTTATTGGATGTTACTGTGTTACAGTCATAATAACTCGATCTGAAAGACCAGTCGCCTTGAGTGTGGACAAACGTTTACCAGACGCTACGGTATGATGTGACACCAAAAAAGTATACATGAGAACAAAGACACTGAGGCGCCGGAAACCGATGAGCCCACTGATGCTTATAACGAGGGCCTGAGAGTCTATCCTCTGAGTCTGAGAGATTATCGGTCGATACTGAAAGCCTGTTCACTGACGGTCAAGCTGAAAGCTAGTTCGCTGATAGTCGCCGTATGTCCCAGGGAAGCATGAGTGAGGAAGAAGAAAGGGAGCCCACCTTTTCACATCATATTGTGACAAAGGCTATTAATACCCATGACAAGGCGATCGAAGACGCTGAACAGGATAACACAGCCCTCATATCCGAAAAAGTGAAAAAAATGAAAGGGCGATCCCACACACATAAAAAATAAACGACACTTGGAACACAACATAGGGTTATCACCCACCGAGATTCTGAAAAATGTGGTCAAAATGCGTAAACAGCTGTTCCAGGACATTTCACCTTTACAGTATCCTGGCCTGCCCGAAGATGCTCAGGGTGAACCCGGACGAAGAGCAAAAATGACAGAAGACTGATGCAACACAACGCCGGTTTCTCATTGGACGTGAGCAAACATGGCTCAATGAGGTCAATCTATAATACGCAATGAACTCGTTGCTGATCTCTCTTTCTCTGATCTGATTGTAGACACTGGGACTAGCTATAGGTATGTGTGTGAAGGTTCACGTGTGTTGCAGACGCCTCCCTCGCTTAATCACCCACTCACACATTGTCTCACATCTCACTTGTTCACGCATCACTGTGATATCACCCCTGTCATAAGTAGGGTAGGAGAGATTGCCTCAGAACTCCACATTTCGAAAAATCATTACTGGGGTCAAGGATTCTTGTTTGATGAAATCCCGATGTCTTTCATCCCTGTCATTCTTGGCAGAACGTTTCATTTCTGACTGTGCATGTGCGGAATCGCCGATCCTTCCTCTACCACAAACTACACCGAAAAGGTTCTTTCTGTACTACTCCAAGAGTGAGCATGAATGCAACTAAATACCCCTTTCTCTAATACTACCCAAGTGCGCATGAGCACAATGACATCACAGTTCGACGGTAAGGGCACTGTATGACTGCGCCCACCCAACATATCTCACCACCATTATGTGCTGTTGCATAGTGGTGTATGTAGGAGCGAAATCCCGAAAGCAGAATGAACTTTCTCTACAAATAAGAAAGTCATAACCACAGTTTGTTCATCCATACAACAAACACTCAAGGTCCGACTCAACTTATGCTACAATAGGACATCAAACACGTAAAACTTGGACCAAGGAAGGTCCAATTCCCCAAAAACCCCATAACAGATTTCCGTAAGCGAATCGCCGATCCTTCCTCTACTACAAACCACACCGAAAAGGTTCTTTCTGTACTTCTCCAAGAGTGCGCATGAATGCAACTAAATAGTCCTCTCTCTACTACTACCCGAGTGTGCCTGAGCACAATGACATCACAGTTCGACAGTAAGGGCACTGTATGACTGCGCCCACGCCAAAATACTCCCACTATGTGCTGTTGCATAGTGGTGTATATAGGAGCGAAATCCCGAATGCAGAATGAACTTTCTCTACAAATAAGGTCATAGCCAGTTTGTCCATTCACACAGGAAACACTCAAGATCCGAGGTCAGTCTATGCTACAATAGGACATCAAACACGTACAATTTGCACCAAGGAAGCTCCAATTTCCCAAAAACTCCATAACAGATTTCCATAAGCACTGTGCATGTGCAGGATGACGTCACAGATCAATGTGACCACCCTTGTCGTATTCTACCGAACGGAAGCGTTGAAGCACTTATGGCCCATATCACTTTAGACAAATCCATACGCATCCGTATATGCGCTTTCTCTATCACTCCCCGACATCGTCACTCTACCAGTTTGTTTATATACCGCGAGCGCTCGAATACAATGCCATGTATGACATTTGGACTATATGATCATATCATATGATCCAACTCTGTCCCACCAATTAAACAACAGGCATCCCTAGCAAGTACGCATGCGAACCGTGACTTATCCGGCAGTTGTATTCTGTAGCTGATTGGTATAATCCTTACATGAAGTCCGTCTCCTAGATGGTATGCGAGATGTCCTGATTATTCCGTTTCCGACGTTTTTATGCACCCGGAAGTCATGTGACCAGAAATTGCACCCTGAATGTGCGGGTCTCACCCCAACTCCCCTACCATTAGATTTTTCCAGAAATGTCAACCCTGTTCAGGTTAAAATACACTAAATGACGTCACTTCGTCCAAACATTGAAGAATATATTTTTCTGTCTCAAACATTGTGTCTCCATCACATTGCAGAGAAACTGTTGATGCTGCTTTTCAAATTATCAGGTATTCGTTATGTTAAGGGCGACGGTGCGTCAAAAAAATATATATAGAAAAAATAATAATTATAATAATTCAGAAGAGCCTTCCTAGTCGATTGAGGAATAGAAATACTATTTAAAAACAAATAATAATTAAGAAGCCCTTTCCTAGTCGCCTGAAATATAAAAATACTATTTGAAAAATAACAAATAATTCAGAAGTCTTTCTTAGTCGACTGAGCAGAGTTATGGGTCCCAAACATTTGTCTGTTTGATTGAAGAGAACTCGGATTTAAAATGCTTCGTGTAGTCGATTGGGGAGATTTCCAGTTTAAAGGCATTTGTTTTCTCGAATGAGAAGAGTTCTAGTACAAAGCCTTCGTGTGGTCAATTGGAAAGCGTTCGGGTTCAGTAGCCTTGGGTCAGTTGAAGAGTGTTCCGGGTTCAGTAACTTTTGGTCGAATGGACACATTTCTGGTTCAGTAGCCGTTGTCCGGTAGATTGGAAAGAGTTTAGGTTCAGTAGACTTTGTCTGGTAGATTGGAAAGATTTCCGGTTCAGTAGTCTTTGGTCGATTGGAAATATTTCTGGTTCAGTAGCCTGTGATTGGTAATTTGGAAAGAGTTCCAGTTCAGTAGCCCGTGTCTGGTAGATTGGAAAGATTTTTGATTCAGTAGCTGTTGTCTGGTAGATTGGAAAGTGTTCCAATTCAGTAGCTTTTGTCTGGTTTATTAGAAAGATTTCTGGTTCAGTAGCCTTTGACTGGTAGATTGGAAAGAGTTCTGGTTCAGTAGCCCGTGTCCAGCAGACTGGGAAGATTTCCGGTTCAGGAGCCTGTCAGGTAGATTGGAAATCGTTCCGGTTCAATAGCCTTTGTCTTGTCGATTTGTGAAATTTACAGTTCAGTAGCTTTTGTCTGATAGATTGGAAAGTGTTACGGTTCAGTAGCCTTTGTCTGGCAGATTGAAGAAATTTCCGGTTCAGGAGCCTTTGTCTGGTAGATTGAAAAGAGTTCCGACTGAGTAGCTTTTGTCTGGCTGATTGGAAAGATTTCCAGTTCAGGAGCTTTTGTCTGGTTCGTTGGAAAACGTTCCGGTTCAGTAGCCTTTGTCTGGTAGATTGGGAAGTATTCAGGTTAACAGAGGTATGTTCCCTCGAATGGGAAGAGTTCCGAAGCCTTTGTTGGGACAGTTGTGAAGCATTCCGGTACCGAAGCCTTTCTCTTTTCGATTGAACCGAGTTGTGGGTCCGAAGCCCTCATCTGATTTTCAGAAGCCTGGCCATTGGAAGAGAGGTCCGGTTCACAAGCCTTTGTCTTGTCGATTGAGTCGAGTTGTGAATCCAAATCCTTTGTCTGGTCCATTGAAGAAGGTTCCGGTAAAGAAGCCTTTATCTGGTCGCTTGTGTAGACCTCTCGATTTTCTGACATTTTCGAATACCCCGAGCTGAAGATACCTTCACCAGGACAGTTATTCACTTTGGATGGTTTCTTGAAAGAAGTATCGATATTGATATAGCTTTCGTCGGCATCAGGCGGTACATATTCGTCACAATCGATGTCGCTGGTAACATCTTCCGGGAGGGATGGGTCTGAGAGCATTCCTCTGAATGAAGGTTCCCGTTGACTCTTCTCTATTGCTTCATCCGAAACAATGCCTGAAGGTAAATCTGGTCGGTGCTTGGTCGCCTGTGGGGTTTGTTTGTTAACGCCCTGAGATTCACCTTCATTCTGAAAAAGAAAAATATATCTATTTTAAGGGGTTAAATTACAATACCTAATGATAAGTTATTGTTTGTACTCGAGTTACATTTATTTTGATGGCCTTAAACACTTTATCGAAGTTCGTTCCAGAAGGCATACACAGCCAATCATACATAAGTAGTATACAAAACACCGATTGACGTAAGTTTGAACGGGTGCGCAGGTGCTTTTGCGCAGGTATGACGTCACTTTGGGGAGATCATGGGGAGGTGTGCGCAGGAGTATTCTGCGCAAGTATGACGTCACTTCCGGTCTGCGTGAATCGGGCGTGACCTTGGGGATGTATTCCTCCGCGGTGATGCGGTCTGGCAGTGATGCGGTCTGCCTCCGCGGACAGAAAGTAGTCTCAAATACGTGGGTTTTCGTGAGAATGTTCGGCAATCTTCAGGGGCGAGAGGGTCCCCCAAGTGGACTGATTGGGTCGAGTGATTGGGTTGGGTGCATGCAAAATTAGGATTTGTCCCGAAAATATAATGAAAGTACTCAAAGTACTGATGTCTGGATCGCCAGTAATGGATTTAAAGTTTCAAAACGTTTCAGCTGGCATGTTTCAGCCGATAGCAGATGTATGGATAAATGTGGAGATTTTCTCCAATTTGTGGACGAGTCTGTTTGGGAAATCACAACTGGAACACAGTTTAGTCTTCAAGGAAGTGAATTTGTGAAGGCGGCTCATTTAGAAATATGCTAGGTCTTCATGGTAGCAAGAAACTATCTACAGTAATATGCTTAAAAGTGGATCGTCTGCGTCAATGTCTTCTACCAGTTTTTGCGAGCAGATTTTCATAATTCATGCAATTTTATTGTGACAAAGCGACAAATACGCGAGGAGACTGGATAGTTTTATTAACTAGTTTTATTAATAGTTCTGTGTAGCACAGATATTTGCAAGAGCTGCATGAGTTTGCGTTAAGTCCCCATTACTTATATATGCCTGCATGGTGTTTATAGTAAATTTGTTTGTTGACAACGATAACGTTGGAGAGACAATTTGTGCGAAAATTCCTGTTGTTGTTGCTGTACGATCATTGCGTATATAATTTAGTTTGAAAAAGTTTGAACACCACCAACAACAAAACTTTTCGAAAGCGGTACCTGACAAATTCTGTTGTTTCCGCTTTCGGAAAGTTTTGTTGTTGTTCAAACTTTTTGAAACTAAATTATATTCGGTGAGCAGAGTCCCATACATAAATTTGCACTGGGCAGGATCCGATCAAGTTCACAAGACGAGAAACATGTAAATACTATTGTTGTTGCTTCGACACATATCTCCTCTGGAAATAGATTCCATGCAGTATGCGTACACATTAAAATAGTAACGAACGCCGACTTCACGGGAAAGAACGTACGAGTGTTGAAAACTGGGGTCTTCATAATCCCAGAACCTGAACCTGTCAAGTGCGACACTCAGATCAAGGAACAAGATTTGCAACGTATGATCGTACAGCAACATTAACAGGGATTTTCGCACAAATTGTCTCTCCAACGCTATCGTTGTCAACAAACAAATTGCGAACTATAAACACCAGGCATATATATTATAAGTAATCTGACTTACCGCAAACTCAGACAGACGCAAAACCGCACAGACGGCAAACACCACGAGGTGGGGCAGCTTACCATATTACCAGGTCATCAATTTACATTTACAACAGTCTACGGTGACAGCACAGCGCTGACATGAGTTATCGCCTGGTGGGCGCTGAAAACCGGGTTTGAGCCGATCGCCCGGAACCAAAGAACAAAAAAATAGTCCACGGATTCAAGCAATCCCTGAGCGAAGAAATGAATATGAAATACACTCAAATTCAGATTTCGTTTTATTTCTAGTTAACATGAAACGATTATGACTGTTTTTTCTTCATTTTCTGGTTAATACCCTGATATAAGACTCAAATACAGTGAAAATCACTGGCGGAGTGATACAGGTCAACCCAGGGTCATTGCATTAGAATGCACGTACACATTTACATATATTTCGTGAGTGGCAGCATAGTCTGGTCGCACCGCTACGCGGTGGCGATCCAGAAAAAAGTGGAACACGGACTTTACCCCTAAAATAGGGGAAAACTCCTATCAACCCTATCCCAAAGGGCTAATATCGGTCCCCGGGTTTATCGGGGTCTGCCTATCAAGTCATGGGTGGGTGCATGTAAAATTAGGATTTGTCCCGAAAATATAAAAAGCGGAACACGACTTTATCCCTAAAATAGGGGAAAACTCCTATCAGCCCTGTCCCAAAGGGCTAATATCGGTCCCTGGCTTATCGGGGCCTGCTGAGAGAGGTAGGGTGGGGGAGTTGGTGTATGTAAATTTAGGATTTGTCCCGAAAATATATAAAGCGGAACACGGACTGTACCCCTACAATAGAGGAAAACCCCTCTCAACCCTATCCCAAAGAGCTAATATCGGTCCCGGGCTTATCGGGGTCTGCCTGTCAAGTCATGGGTGGGTGCATGTAAAATGAGGATTTGTCCCCGAAAATATTAAAAGCGGAACACGACTTTATCCCTACAATAGGGAAAAACTCCTATCAACCCTATCCAAAAGGGGTAATATCGGTCCCCCTGGCTTATCGGGGCCTGCTGGGAGAGGCGGGGTGGGTGTATGTAAAAGTTTCTCCAGAAAAAAATATAAAAAGCGGAACACGGACTTTACCCCTACAATACCTTAATGCATCAGGACCTGGGCCGAGGTGTCAGTCTCCACCTTAATATTGTACTAGTACCTTGGCCCGAGGTTTCAGTTTCCACCTTTAATAATGCATTACAGCAAGTGGCTGAGGTGTCAGTCTCCACCTTAATATTGTATAAGTATCTTGGCCCGAAATGTCAGTCTCCACTTTAATGTATCAGGACCTGGGCCGAAGTGTCAGTCTCCACCTTAATATTGCATTAGTACCTTGGCTCGAGGTGTCAGTCTCCACCATAATGTGTTAGGACCTGGGCCCAAGGTGTCAGTCTTCACCTTAACGTATTAGTACCTCGGTCCGAGGTGTCAGTCTCCACCTTAATATTGTATTGGTACCTGGGCTCAAGGTGTCAGTCACCACCTTAATCTATTACGACCTGGCCCGAGGTGTCAGTCTCCACCTTACGTATTAGGACGTGTGCCCGAGGTTCAGTCACCCCCTTAATCTATTAGGACCTGGGCCTGCGATGTCAGCCTTCACCTTAATCTATTAGTGCCTGGGCGCGACGTGTCAGTCTCCACCTTAATGTTTCAAGACCTGGGCTCGAGGTGTCAGTCTTCACCCCAACATATTAGGACCTTGGCCCAAGGTGTCAGTTTCCACCTTAATGTATTAGTACCTCGGCCCGAGGTGTCAGTCTCGACCTTAATGTTCGAAGACCTGGATCCGAGGTGTCAGTCTTCACCTTAACGTATTAACAGTACCTTGGGTCGGGGTGTCAGTCTTCACCTTAATGAATTAGGACCTAAGCCCGAGGTGTCAGTCTCCACCTTAATATATCAGGACCTGGGCCCGAGGTGTCAAGCCTGCACCTTAATGTATTAGTTCCTCGGTCCTCGGTGTCAATCTTCACCTTAATGTATTAGAACCTGGGCCTGAGGTGTCCACCTTAATATTGTATTAGTACCTGGGTCCGAGGTGTCAGTCTCCACCTTAATCTATTGGGACCTGGTCTCAACTTAATGTATTAGGACCTAGGGCTGAGGTGTCAGTCTTCACCTTAATCTATTAGGACCTGTGCCTGAGATGTCAGTCTCCACCTTAATGTATTAGGACCTGGGCCCCGATGTGTCAGGCTCCACCGTAATGTATTAAGACCTGGGCTTGAGGTGTAAATGTCCATTTTAATGTATTTGGACCTGGGCCTGAGGTCTCAGTCTCCACCTCAATATTGTATTAATAACTGGGCCCGAGGTGTCAGTGTCCACCTCAATGTATTAGGACCTGGGCCCGAGACGTCAGTTTCCACATTAAGGTTTACCGGACCTATAACATCGTAGGTGTCCGTTTGCAGTAGTTACACAAATAAGACTATTAGGATATAAGCATGACCTGACTTGGGACCGGTCAATGAGTGAACACCAGCCTGCTAGTTGGATAACAGGTGAGAAATTGGTACATGGTGTTTGAAAATGTCTCAAAACTGGAGTCTCTATTTTCAACGTTCTCTTGATATTTCGTCCAATCCTTTTTAGGACAGAATTCTCTGCAGAGTTGTTAAAATATGGCCGTACCCATGAGAATTTTTGTTTCTCCAAAATTTGCTAGTCAACGACATGATTCTATTCTCTGCAGGCGATGACAAATACACAGTGCTTAATTGGTATGGATTTACTGCTGGCATGAATTCAGCAAAAGACATCTTTCTGACGTCTCGGTATTTTCTCCCCTGAGAGCTAAATCAAATTTTCGGAGGATTTACATGTGATAGATATATTTCAATTCCTCTGTACAGGTGTGCTAGTGAGAGATGGCACTAGATATTTAGGTTATAAAATGTCTAAAATATTTAGAAATATTCTCCTGGATATCAAATGCCTATTTATGGAACGAAAAGTGGAATTTCGCCTTTTGTCCTATAGTTCAATCCTAATTTTGCCAGTTCATATGCGATCAATAATCACAACCTGACAACCAAGTAATCTACCAAGATATGCATGATGATATTAATATTTCATCCTTTTATCTTATTTTAAAAACACTGAATAATAACATATTCGATGGTCAATTAATGTTCCGTTACTTGTCCATATCTAGACTGAACATCAGTCACATTGTTTCGCAATATGGTGTACTAGTACCCAGCCGAATAGATCGAATATGATTGTTTTTGATATATTTATATAATTTTGTTACATTTCAGTCATGTTATTGATGCGGGTCACATACAGGATTTCGCGTATGATATTTGCTCTTAGAAACTGGCCTTTCATATCTTCAACGTCAGCTGCTGAAATTGCGATAAAAATGCTACTTTTACTTCCTTATCTCTTCCTGTAAGATGGTGACAAAATGATAGTTACCAATGGTTTCTGATGAGATTCCGATAACAACAAAGGTGTACCAGACGTGGCTGTGGTCGCTGTCGTCGGAACGTCAGATTTTGATACAGTCATCGTGATATAACGCTGAAATTATACAGTAGCTGGATTAATGGAGAAAAAAGCAAAACGACAACATTGAAACTCAGGAAAAAGGCAATCGGACATTGCTTATGGGGTGCTCCCCCCACCCTCCAATGAAATAACCTAAAGAGGATGCAGAAATACATGATTACGGTACTGACAATACGTAACAAAAGTTTCTAACTTCTGTGTATCTGACAATAAAAAAACTGTTCCTAAATGTACAGATGTCTGATTACGCTATCAAAAAGTAGGGCTTGAGCTTAGGCTAATTTGGGCACACCCACTATTCGGCGTGGCAAATTTCTTTAGGCCGGGAAATGCGCCCAAATAAGTGAAAAAGTACCCGAGTTCTGGCAAAATAGGTATGCTTTGAGTCATATATGTATGAGGGCCTGGGCCCAGCTGTCAGTCTCCACCTTAATATTGTATTAGTCTCCACCTTAATGTATTTGGACCTGGGCCCAAGGTGACAACTGTCAGTTGGGACCTTAATCTATTGGGACCTGGGGCCGATTTCACGAAACATCACTCGACTTGAGTTTTCCAAGGGCGATTTTTGCACTTGACAAAGCGCACTTCAAGAAAATCTCAAGTTGTGTTTCACCAAACGTTTTGCTGCACTTGGTCAAGTAACGTTTGAAGTGACCTTTTTGGAACTCTTTTGTGCGGTTTGGTAATAAATAGTACCCCCGCAAAATCAAGTGTAAGCTCAAAATACTTTATGCGTAACCTTAGGAACCGATCGGTAGAATTTCAGGTGTCAAATAAATATGTCTGTGCCATTTTTGGATCTATGAGATGAAGAACAATGCCCATACGTGCATTATGATGCATGAGCACATGAACAAATCATCTATCTTCGTATTGGTCATTTCAAGTACGTTTTTATTTCAAGTGCGGTTTTCAAGGGAGGTCCGACCACACTTGAACTCAAGTGCGATTTCGGGTTCAAGTGAACTTTCATGAAAAGCAAAAACTAAAGTCAAGGGAGGTTTTCAAGTGCATTTCAACTTTAAAGTGCGAAAATTGCCTGAGGTGTCCGTTCCCACCCTTAATGTTTTAGTACCTCGGCCCGAGGTGTCAGACTTCATCTTAATGTATTAGCACCTGGGCTCGAGGTGTCAGTCTTCACCTCAATGTATTAGTACCTAGACCCGACGTGTCATTCTCCACCTTAATGCAGGTGAACCTGGGCCTGTGGTGTCAGTCTCCACCTTAAGGTTTACCGGAGCTATCATCGTAGATGTCCGTGTGCAGAAGTTACACAAAGATTATTAGCATATCAGCATGAGCTGACTCGGAATTGCTCAATGAGTGGAGACCAACCTGCTAGTTGGATAACAGGTGATCAATTGGTACATGCTATTTGAAAATGTCTCATAACTTGGAGACCATCCGTTTGAGGATGGCATTCTGTGCAGAGTTGTTCAATATGGCCGCGCCCATGAGAATTTATGTTTCTCCAAAACTTGGTAGTCAGCAACATGATTCTACTTTCTGCAGGCGATGACAAATATTGGTATGGATTTACTGCTGGCATGAATTCAGCAAAAGTATTTTCTCCCCTGAGATCTAAATCAACTTTCCAGAGGATTTACATGTGATAGATATATTTCAATTTCTCTGCTGATGAGAGATGGCACTAGATATTTCGGTTATAAAATGCCTCAAAATATTTGGAAACATTCTCCTGGATATCAAAAACCCATATATGGGGAAAAAAGTTGGATTTCGCGTTCTGTCGTATAGTTCAATCCTAATGTTGCCAGTTCATATGCGATCAATAATAATCACAACCTGACAACCAAGTAATCTACCAAGATATGAATGATGATATTATTATTTCATCCTTTTATCCTATTTTAAAAACACTGAATAATGACATATTCGATGGACAATTAATGTCCTGTTACTTGTCCATATCTAGATTGAACATCAGTCACATTGTTTCGCAATATGGTGTACTGGTATCCATCTGAATCGAACGAATATGTTTGATTTTGATACATTTATAACTAGCAGAAAGCCCTGAAATTTTGTCGTAAAAATGTGGCTCAGGAAGTTAGGCTGATGACTTCAAAATGACGTCACATCCGGGTCAAAGGTCACTTCCGGTGAAATGAACAAGAGTAATCTCCCACTAGTTATAAGACCCCCAGTGACTGTGCATTCGTCTATCGCAAGTCCGAGAGTAGTATACAAAGGGTAAATAGGGGTCTATTGACCTCAGAAATTTGCATATGACCTCTGTGACGTCACGCGACAGCCAATCAGAAGCGAGTATTGTGTCACATGGGGTCATGTGTGGTGGTGGATGGGTGGGTGGTGGGTTTAAGATGGCGGCTGTGGTGGATGGGTGGGTGGTGGGTTTAAGATGGCGGCTGTGGTGGATGGGTGGGTGGTGGGTTTAAGATGGCGGCTGTGGTGGATGGGTGGGTGGTGGGTTTAAGATGGCGGCTGTGGTGGATGGGTGGGTGGTGGGTTTAAGATGGCGGCTGTGGTGGATGGGTGGGTGGTGGGTTTAAGATGGCGGCCTGGATGTATTCATCCGCGGTGATGCGGTCTGGCCGCGGTTTTGGCGGTGATTCGGTCTCGGGAAAAAGCTTCCGCGGAGAAAAAGTAGTCCCTAGATAAAATGGTCGGATGGGGTCGAGTGAGGTATCAAAGTGAAGCTTATGTGAAGGGGCATCTAATGGGCTGGGTGTGGGGTTGAAATATCGGCCTTCTGCGCATGCGCGGTGGCCGAAGGGTATGAAAATAGCCGTGTTGGAGCTAGGGAAGCCACTAAGGGTCCGATGGGGTCGAGTGAGGTATCAAAGTGAAGCATTCGTGAAGGGGCATCTGATGGGCTGGGTGTGGGATTGAAATATCGGCATTCTGCGCATGCGCGGTGGCCCAAGGATATGGAAATAGCCGTGTTGGAGCTAGGGGAGCCACTATTGGTCCAGTGGGGTCGAGTGAGGTATCAATGTGAAGCCTAGGTGAGGGGGCATCTGATGGGCTGGGTGAGTGGTGGGTGGGTGGTGGGTTTAAGATGGCGGCTGATATTTGTTCCCCCGGGTAAAATTTAAGGGGTCTCAAGGTCATCTGGCGATCACGTGATCAAGGCATGTACTGACATGTTCTCACGTATGTTCAAGATGGCGGCACATCCGGTGTCGAAAACTGGCCATTTTTGTCGGGATGTGGTCACCTAGTGTCGAAAACTGGACCCTGTATGGGTCCCGCTAGACGTGTTGGAGCTAGGGGAGCCACGAATGGTCCAATGGGGTCGAGTGAGGTATCAAAGTGAAGCATTCGTGAAGGGGCATCTGATGGGCTGGGTGTGGGGTTGAACTAGCGGCATTCTGCGCATGCGCAGTCTGGCCGTAGTATAGAAATAGACGTGTTGGGGTGTAGGTGGACCCCTAGTGGGTCGATGGGATCGAGTGAGGTATCCATGTGAAGCCTAGGTGAGGGAGTTACACCAGGGTGTCGTTTCCATTCTGCTGCGCAGGTCACGTGGTGGGGTTGTGACGTCACTTCCGGGTTTTTCACTAAAACTACCTCCAAACATAGAAGAGTTTCTAATGTTTCCTCTTAGACGTCCGTATGTTCAACCCTCCGGGATGTTTCCCGGCGCGGCCCCCCAGCGCGAGCGCGCGCGCGCGAACGCGGGTTCTCCGGGCGCAGCGCGCGCGCGCGCGTCAATGTAGGGAGAGGTTAAATCGACAACATGGAACTTATTGTCATCAACTTCATCTATACGTGTTGGACGAGTCTCTTCACTCACCGTATACACGTACCTCAATGAAATGCCCGCTCCAAACCTAGACCAAAAACACGTACTTGGTCTGTGGGCTGATTTCATTGGCTCTCTATATTTACTATAGTGCGCTTGCATTCTAACCTTGATGGGTTACATTTTGGCCCCATCCTACACCACTGATTTCAGTTTGACGGAATCTCCACATTGGGCATTGATGCATTAGGAATAAAACACACAAGACAGGGTTTTTTGGTGAGATCTCATTTTGTTTTTTATTCAGTAACAACAACAACGTGAGAACAATCACGTGAAAACTCAAGCCCAGAACAAGGGGCTTGTACATTGAAAGAACTGAAGCCCAGAACAGGGGGCTTTTAAACTTAAACCCAGAACAGCGGGCGTATGTACATTGAAAGAATTCAAGCCCAGAACGGGACTTGTACATTGAAATGATGGGCGGCCCAGTCATAGACGAGTACATCTCGGTCCTCGGCCTTGGGGTACTCGTCAAACATCTGTACGATGGTAGATAAGGGTCTTCCCCGGCATCGATGGTACAGGTAAAACAAGCAATATTGTCCGCACACGCTACTGGTCAGGCTTTGCAACGTTTGACTGTTCCAACACCACGTCTCTGTGCCTTCATCCATGAAGTCTGTTAAATCGGGATGGAAGGGTGGCAGGCCGTACGGGTCAAAGTATTCGCCCTGCTGTTCTGTCAAGTACACGGCCACCCAATGTTCACCGGGCCGATCCATCGGGTCCGTGTTGAGAACGTAAGCAGCAGGATACATACGGTCTAATGGGAACACATCTCGGGCGAACACCCCTTGAAAGACCCTACGTGTCTCTGGGTCATTCTCCAGCACGGTGGTTATCTGCTCTGTATCCATGTTAGGTGGAGAAGTCACACAGCACGTTGCGCGCCTTGTCCACTTGAATGATGTTGTCAAACTCGGCGTAGCAGATCACATTCACGGTGCTCCGGAGGGCTCGTTGAAAGTGGATTTCCAACCGTAAATTGCCTTGCTTGGCCAGGGCCAGCTGATGGTCGTTCTCTAAGGTGGGGGTCAGATCGAAACAGAACAACGTGTATCCGTTCCCGTAGGCCTCCCGACTCATGAAATTCCCTTCGTCCTGGTTGATTTGACCGGTGGCTGTAAACAGGCTCTGATAGGCTCGAATGAAATTCGCGCGCCCAAAGTTCGGGGTTAAGGCCGTGGCTGGCACCTGTTGTCCATCCACATGCAGGGCCACAAAATTGATGCCGAAATGTTTAAAGTCAAACGGATTCTCTGGGTAGGCTCCACTGAAACTGGTATTTTCCACACAGGCCAGGATCAATCGCTTGGGTAGTTCCCCCAGGAACAGGTTGTCTTTGTTGGCGCTCATATTTCCAGCAGACACAGAGAACACTTTGGTTTGCACACGTCGGATAGGGTACTGGGCTGGTTTTGTTTCCAAGGCTTTCATGTGTCCCAATTGAACGGCTGGATTCGGTTTCACTTTTCGGACATACAGGACTGCGTCTTCGATGACAATCTTATAGTCAGCTACATGCGCCTCTACGTTAGTGGCCATCAAGGCGAAGGTCGGAGGCGCCCGTATCAGTCGGATTTTGATGGGAACCTTGTTCAAGAGGTATCGGTCTTGCATGAACATGTCTGCGTGCAGTCGACCGATCATATCCACCGACACGCCGTTCGCGGTCAAAACCTTCCGTTGGCTATATCCCGTATTGTCGTTCTCTGCGCCCATGTGCTCGGCTTTGTCCTGGTAGAATAAAGCGGCTGTCAGTTGAGATTTTTTAGCCTCTCGCCCATGCGACAACAGCGTCTCGATGTAGGCTCGATAGGGGTACGTGTTGGTCGAGTCACTGATGAGTTTGTCGCTGAGAAATATATCCACCTGTTGAAACATCGAGTGCAGCCAGAGATTCGTCGGGCCCACCGTTGCTTGGTCGACGATTCTGGTGCCATCTCCACTGACGATCTTGGCTTTCACATACAAGTAGGTATGGGCTAAATCCACATAGGTCGTATCCGCATTACTGATGGTGAACTCGATGGGTCCTGTTGCGTTGATGCTGGACAGCGGGAGATGCTCCACCCATAATCCTTGTTCGGCACTGGTCTGTGTGGGCGGCACGGTCCACAAATCAAATTCACTGTTGGTGGAGGGGCAGGACTCGGCGTGGATCAAGGACATGTTTTAAGAAAAGATATCCCGGGTCTTCTTCGATGTGCGTCGTCGCTGGGTCGGTCGTCGACTGGTGCGTGGTCTCGGTGGGGCAGCTCTTTTATTCCCTACGGTGCGTCGTGCTTTGGCCACCAAGACGCCTCCCGCTTCTTTGGCCCGCCGTTTCAAGGCTTCTTTGGGTGCCGTACCCCCCAAGACATCACCGGCCACTTCCAGTCCACTGCGTACCGCTTGTTTGCCGATTGCTTTCACCCCACGCGTCACCAAGGGCAGGAACGTTTTGACGATGCTCCCGAGTATGTTCCCCAGTCCATGTCCACGTTGCATGCGTGCACCACTAAACACCGGAAAGCCACCCCCGGCCTGTTGGGCATAATAGTCCATATAGCTGCGTGCATCGCACTCGTAAGGCACCTTCATTATACAAAGTGGGGAGCACGTGCTTGTCGAAAATGAAGTGTCACCACCACTTTCCCGCGTTCGAATGCCACCGGTCGTCCCGTGTCATCTCTTATATCCACCGTGATCGTGTTGATGTGGGTTTGTCGTACAGGCAGGTAGAGCATGTGGGTGAAACTGTGGGTGACTTGATCGCCATACAACTTTTTAATGGGCACCACCCGTAACAGAGGTGTGTTGATATCGCCCACGATGTGGTTGTCCACCACGTCCGAGTAGACGTAGAGTCCGTACATACCCGACTTCATATCCATCGGGATCTCGCCATGGTGTTCGGTGGGACCAGCGAACGTCTGTAGATCGAAACCCAGCATTTGCTGTAGGATAGGACTCAGTACGACACTCGCGTTGGCGGTGACGATAAGCTCTGCCTTGTCGTTGTGTGCGTTGTAATCGAAGTTCACGTGATTCTTGAAGGGATAGGCTTTGATGGGTCTTGAAGTATTTGTGACCTCCCGTAGAGCCTTATAATGCAACAGTCTTGACAGCCCACCCATGAACTCCTTGGGAGTATCGTATTGGCCTTCAGGGAGAGTGAGTCGGGTGTCTTTCCCTTCGTAGGTCACCTCGTACCACACTTCGTTGGCTCGCACGTTGTACCACGAGTAAGGGTATTGGATATCCACCAGTCCACATTCCCACCGGCCAGGTAAATGCAACGGTTGTGGTAATTGAGTCACATACTTGGCCACGGTGTTGTCAGGAAACACATCCACCGAACTGTTACTGGGTAGGGTGAGGTAAAACATGGCGAATGAGCTGTCCTGCTGCTGCTGTTGGTTTTAATAGGTGTTCCAGACCTTGGGTGGTTGTGTCCGGCGTCGTGTTCGTCGCGTTGACTTGCTACGTGTCACGGCTCTGGAAATGTGGGGTGTCCTGATCAAGGGTGGTTTTTTAAAGGTCTGAAAAGAAGGTGCCCGTTGTGGTGGTGGAGGAGTTTTGGGGGGTGACTCCGGTTCCCAGTCGGATTCCCAAGGTTGTGGAATCTGTCGTGGTGCACGACTCGGCGATTGCTGGGTTTGCTGCATAAAGGCCCAGCGGTGGGGATTCCCCACCAATTCCTGTGGTACATGCATGTCTTTCAAGCCTTGAGCGAAGACCTCCCATCCTCGAGGATCCGTGTGCGACCTGCGTTGACGCATCAGGTCATTCACTAAATCCGTCATGTGGGTCCCGGGGACCACCTGATTCTGTACCAGGAGTTCGCCTTTATCATTCCAAGTCATGTTAGGATTCTGTTTCATCCGTTGTAATACCAGGCCAGCTTGTTTCTTGAACGATGCAGGTACACTCTTCAGCACTTCGTCTTCCACCCACTGTGGGGCTGTGGGGGCTACCCCTGGTAATGGCGGCTGTTGGAGCGGTGCTGAGGTCGGCGGTCTGTCACGTGGTGGTGGTGGTGGTGGTGGTGGTGGGGTAGAGAGGGTTTTGTATTGGTCCATGAACGTCATGTACCGTTGAAGCGTCTCATTGTACCGTTGTACTTTCTCACTGTCGCTTAACCCCGGTCTCTGTAAGATCTGTTGCATCTCTCCATCGAGGGTGTTTATGGTCTTCACCGTAGGTGGCACAGGGTAGGGCGATTGGAGGTTTTGAAGCAACCGTGGTTCGACGAGGACCATTTTTTTCGTGTGGTTCATTGTCGGCCGAAGAGTCCACCCAATACTGGACCCAACACGGAAGCGGCCAACGGTGCTAAGATGGCCCCGAGAAAGCCGCCTTTCTGTAACACCTTTTTCTTTTGTGTTTGTGGGACCCGCTTATGGACTAGGGTTCGGAGACCTGTCTTATGCTTGGCCAACTTGGTCTTCTGAGCCGGAGTCAGTGGTACGTTGCCTTTTAACAGATTGTACCCGATCTCGCACAGACAGCGTACAAGGTCAGGGTCCGCACCGCGTACAATGGTTCGGACCAACTCGGGTGGGGCCGTCTTCAATACACGGAGCGTGGGAGCGTGCTTCCGTACTCGCGCAGACATCCTGTACAACTAATGCCAGAACCCACAACTCTGCCCTTTTTATCCACCTCACAGACAAAGTCAACCCTGCTGTGGTATTCATTCTTTTTATTATCTCCATCATCAAACACACACACATCCCAGCTGGGGGCGCCACTGTGGGTGTGTTTACATTATTTTTGCAAGTACACGTGGTGGGTGTCTCCGGGAAAGATGCCGGTCCGTAGTCGAAGGTGGTCGGGGGTGGCTTGCTTGAGGTCGAAGAGCATATACCCGTGCTGAGGGGTTGTGGCATCTTTAAAGGCTTCCAACGCAAACGGTGTGCGGCCGGGATATATCTGTCTCGCCAGGTGCAGCAGTTGAGTGGTATCTCTCGGGTTTTTGAAGACCACCAGGTAGTGGGCATTTAAGCTGATGTTCCGATGTTCTTTGTTTTTACTGAACAGATTCTGCACAATGTAGATGATGCTGAGCCGTCGATGGTGGCTGCCTTTGGTAAAGAGTTGGGTGACCCGCGCATCCGTCTCCGCCATGAGATCATCCAGAACCACCAAGGTGTCGGGTTCCAAATCGGCCAGGTTGGGTAGGCCTTCCACGAACGTGATGTGGGGCATTGCTGCATACGCTTCCTGCCATTCTCCGTAACACCACACGACTCGGACAATAGGTGGGGTGATGATGGATCATGATCCGGACGAAGTGCGTTTTGCCGGAGCCCGTCGGTCCTGCGATGAGACACGTGAAGGGATGCTGCCACCATGGGTCCATGGTTCGACGTGTATCCGTTGTCGTGGTAACCCGCTCTTGTAAATTTCGTATGAGTGAACTGGAGTGGTGGTGGGTACAACGTCGGTTGTCGTTGTCTGTTCAGGTTCAGGGATGATGATGGTGGTGATGGGTACAACGTCGGTGGTCGTTGTCTGTTCACTGTGAGGGATGAAATCCGGTGGGTCTTGAGACGTAGTGGGTGTTCTTGGTGTAGGTGTAGAGCTCGACGTGGCTTGTACACGGGGTGTGGTGGTGGTGACTGGGCTCGATACGACTGGTGCTCTCTGTAGACCGGTTTCGCTGGTGGCTGGTGTTCTCAGTTGGTTAAGTAACGTGCTGACATAGGCTACGTCGTAAAACACACCTCCGTACAACAAACTCAGCAGGGTTAGCACTATCACCCCAAAGACCACTTGCGCTTTGCGCGTTTTGCGAGACGCTGTCTTCAGAGGCAGCTGCTGTTGGTCCATAGCACTGTGGTCGGACGTGGAATGAAGGAGGACGGCAGTGGTGTCTGGCTTTATAGTCGTTTCACCTGGTTGGCAGCGACCCAGGAATTGAAGGAACTGGGCCAGCCTTGCCATTTGACGAAATGAAACAGTTTGCCACGTCGACGTTCCGTTTTCAAAATCTGCTCCACCGTGTAGTAGTCTTGCTGTGTTTTTACGACAGGCTGTAATTCCGTCTCGTAAAACGTGCCTAGCAACGGTTCCCCTTGAAGATCTTCCAGTTCGTAGACTCGCCGCTGTCGGGGTAGGCGCCGTTTAATCAGGAAGTGCTCATCGCTCCAGTTGGGCAAGTAACTTTTCTCGAACTTGCCCTTGACTTTACTGATCCGTACAGGGTCCCCGACCTTGAACATCGCCTTCGGTGCTCGTTGCGATGGCATGGGGTACAAGACACGCCGGACTTGGGCTTCATTGCGTTGGGTCACGGTAATGGGGGCTCTCTGTATACTTCGATGATAGGCTCGATTGTAACCCCTCACCAGTTTCGGTAGAACATCGATGTACCGCCTTGTATTCTTATAGGTGAAATATTTATACATGCGGCCTTTGAATGTCCTGTTGAACCTTTCCACCACGGAAGCCTTGGTCTCGTTGTACGTATGGAAGAAAAACACCTTCTGTTTCTTGAGAAAGGCTTGGAACGGTCTGTTGAGGAATTCCGTGCCTTCGTCGGTTTGCAAATACAAAGGTTTGCGCCCGGTCTTGAAGATGTCTTTGAACGCCGCTATGAGATTCGCCCCCGTTTTCGTCCGGATGGGTACCACCCACGCATACTTGGATAGGATATCGATGCACGTCAAGATATACCGATTCCCATCGTTGTGTTTGGCAAAGGCGCTCATATCGACCAAATCCGCTTGCCACTGGGCATCTATTCCTCCCACGATGACCCGGTTCCGTAGAAAATGGCGACGGACAGATCGATGTAAGGTATAGGTGTCTTGTTTTCTTAACCAATCTCGGACTTGGGCACGTTGTATCCCCTGGGGTTTGGCCGCTCGATAGAGAGCCGACAATGCACTATAGGCCGCCGGACTGTCGGGACTGTAGTATAAGTTATCCAACACCTTCTCCCAGCGCTTCATGGTGACACAATGATGATGGACCCTGGCTCTATCGTTTATTTATAACGGGTATATCTTGGGCCGGAGTTTCTTTCTGATTTTCTTCGTGGGCTTCCACAGTGGCCATGGTAAATGACCAGTCCAACTCGTCTGATGACCGCTTGATAAGCACTTCATCCACATCTACCACGGCATCTTCCAATGCAGACCATAGATCAGGGTGAAGGGTAAAATGCACTGTACCCCCATCTAGCCGAGCCAATTGAGCAAAGAAAGGGCCGCGTCGGATGTACACATCGTGACACAAGTGGATGAGATCGCCGTCCAGTTCACCAGACAACACCCGTTTGAATTTGGTCCAGCCCTCCCGGGACAGACGAATGTGAGCCGGGCACGGTTGTGTAGGGTCCGCATCACAGATGTCTCCCACCTCCTCCATGATATCGACCTTATCCGCATACACGTGCAGGAAAACCTCGGGGGTCAAGCTGAAATACGCCAGTACTATATGCTCCGTCATGGTCAGTACGTGAATGGTACCAGATTTCACTGTCTCTCGTATTTATAGGGAGAACCCCGTGAGATCAAAGGATCAGGTGGTCATGTCACTGGGCTGACTGAGTCTAGCCGGGTAATCAATGGCATCGTCGTCGTCGGGTTCATGTAGTTGTTCATGGGGTTCAGCCAGCGCGTCCTCAATAGCACGAGCCCACCCCAACTGGTGTGATGATCGCTCGTCCGGTGTAAACAGCTCCACAATAGGCACCACTTTCTCCAAGGCTGACCACAGATCGGGGTCTAGGGTGAAGCCTCGCGTAGGGTCTTGGTAGCGGCCCAGGCGTAGGAAGAAGGTTAGGGTAGGCGCCGTTTAATCAGCAAGTGCTCATCGCTCCAGTTGGGCAAGTAACTTTTCTCGAACTTGCCCTTGAATTTACTGATCCGTACAGGGTCCCCGACCTTGAACATCGCCTTCGGTGCTCGTTGCGATGGCATGGGGTACAAGACACGCCGGACTTGGGCTTCATTGCGTTGGGTCACGGTAATGGGGACTCTCTGTATACTTCGATGATAGGCTCGATTGTAACCCCTCACCAGTTTCGGGAGAACATCGATGTACCGCCTTGTATTCTTATAGGTGAAATATTTATACATGCGGCCTTTGAATGTCCTGTTGAACCTTTCCACCACGGAAGCCTTGGTCTCGTTGTACGTATGGAAGAAAAACACCTTCTGGGCTTTCAGAAACTGTTGGAACGGTCTGTTGAGGAATTCCGTGCCTTCGTCGGTTTGCAAATACAAAGGTTTGCGCCCGGTCTTGAAGATGTCTTTGAACGCCGCTATGAGATTCGCCCCCGTTTTCGTCCGGATGGGTACCACCCACGCATACTTGGATAGAATATCGATGCACGTCAAGATATACCGATTCCCATCGTTGTGTTTGGCAAAGGCGCTCATATCGACCAAATCCGCTTGCCACTGGGCATCTATTCCTCCCACGATGACCCGGTTCCGTAGAAAATGGCGACGGACAGATCGATGTAAGGTATAGGTGTCTTGTTTTCTTAACCAATCTCGGACTTGGGCACGTTGTATCCCCTGGGGTTTGGCCGCTCGATAGAGAGCCGACAATGCACTATAGGCCGCCGGACTGTCGGGACTGTAGTATAAGTTATCCAACACCTTCTCCCAGCGCTTCATGGTGACACAATGATGATGGACCCTGGCTCTATCGTTTATTTATAACGGGTATATCTTGGGCCGGAGTTTCTTTCTGATTTTCTTCGTGGGCTTCCACAGTGGCCATGGTCAATGACCAGTCCAACTCGTCTGATGACCGCTTGATAAGCACTTCATCCACATCTACCACGGCATCTTCCAATGCAGACCATAGATCAGGGTGAAGGGTAAAATGCACTGTACCCCCATCTAGCCGAGCCAATTGAGCAAAGAAAGGGCCGCGTCGGATGTACACATCGTGACACAAGTGGATGAGATCGCCGTCCAGTTCACCAGACAACACCCGTTTGAATTTGGTCCAGCCCTCCCGGGACAGACGAATGTGAGCCGGGCGCGGTTGTGTAGGGTCCGCATCACAGATGTCCCCCACCTCCTCCATGATATCGACCTTATCCGCATACACGTGCAGGAAAACCTCGGGGGTCAAGCTGAAATACGCCAGTACTATATGCTCCGTCATGGTCAGTACGTGAATGGTACCAGATTTCACTGTCTCTCGTATTTATAGGGAGAACCCCGTGAGATCAAAGGATCAGGTGGTCATGTCACTGGGCTGACTGAGTCTAGCCGGGTAATCAATGGCATCGTCGTCGTCGGGTTCATGTAGTTGTTCATGGGGTTCAGCCAGCGCGTCCTCAATAGCACGAGCCCACCCCAACTGGTGTGATGATCGCTCGTCCGGTGTAAACAGCTGGTCCACAATAGGCACCACTTTCTCCAAGGCTGACCACAGATCGGGGTCTAGGGTGAAGCCTCGCGTAGGGTCTTGGTAGCGGCCCAGGCGTAGGAAGAAGGTTGCACGGTATACGTAGATGGCATTGTCTATGTGGATGAGGTTTCCGTCGAGCTCGCCGCTCAACACCCGTTTAAATTTGGTCCAGCCGTCACGAGGTAGCGTCACCGTATTCGATAAGGTCTCAGCGGGCGCCCAGCAAATATCTCCACGGTCTTCCACCAGGGTGACTTTATCTTCATAGACGTGTAACCCCACCCGGGGTGTAAGGGGCAGAATGGCTCGTAGGTCGGATGACATGCTTGCTGTAAATGTCGAACGGTGAATGACACACACTCTGTCTGACCCTGGTATTTATAGTGTCAATACCACAGCGCCAGGGTCAATAGGGCACAGACTAGTATGAGGCCAACCAGCCGGTGCTGGTTCCGGCATGAGCGCTCGTGGTCCATAGCCGAGCATCAAGGATGGCTGTCATAGTCCAGTAGTGGTGAGTGATGGCACGCCTCTCCATCGAGTGCACTCTGTGGAGGACCGCTTCTGTGAACTCGTTCAGGATCTGGCGTCGTCCCTCGTTGTCGTCGCCATCTGCAAACATGGACCGGACCACTGCTCGGTAACCCGTGAAAGAATTCACCACGGTGGCATACTGTAAAATGCGAGTCGCATGGGGCTGGGTCTCCGCCATGGCTCTGCAACCGTAGAAATGAAGGTGTGGGATCCAGAGGGACGTGTTTTATAGACCAGGTCACACATGCGCGCCTAGACGTCGGGTGTAGTCCGTGATACGTACTATTCTGATGGGTTAGTCCAAAAAAGGAGCAACAACAACAACAACACAGATTACAGGTCAATCCTTTTTATTATGCGTGAACATCATAGGAATGCATGTACTGACCTGTCTGTGGGGGTTTTCCACAATGGCATATGCATCCGCGAGCTGCCGGTGATGCCGCGCACTGCCGGAGAACCCTCGCGCGCGCGCGCTGCGTGCTGGGGCGGGCCAGGCCGGTGAAAAAGTCCCGGAGGTTGAACATTGGAACTCTTCTGGGTTTGGAGGATGAACATACGGACGTCTAAGGGGAAAAATTGCAACTCTTCTATGTTTGGAGGTAGTTTTTAGTGAAAACCCGGAAGTGACGTCACAACCCACGTGACCTGCGTATATACTCCTGTAAAATAGAGCCGATTTTATTTCTTTGGAGGGGCAAGGTCAATAGGACTTGCGCTTTTTATACTACTAAAATGTGAAGTAGATTACATCTTACATAGGCCTTAAGGCCGTGATATGCATATGAAGTATTCTGGGGCATGGTCAGTACTTCCCAATTTCCCCTTTGTCCACTACTCGCCGATTTTTTTGATTTTTTTTATTATTATTTATTTATTTATTGATTTATTGATTTCCTCGAGAGCTTTAAAATAAGACCTCACTCTACCCAATTGGGCCACTAGTGCTCCACCTAGACTCCAACATGTCCACCCCGTATGGATTTATACATACATTGGGCTAATATCCCAGTATATGAGTGTCTATGGGTGTATATGCATCTATTTACAAGCCTAGCCGGTACTTAAAAAAAACATTTCATAGCTTTTCCCATCGTATTCTACAACCTCATAGCTCATAGTAAAATCCATAAAAAAAACTCCACCACCCAAAACACGCAAAAAAGATAGAAATGTGCGAATCAGGGAGATTACCTTTGCCTACAAGAGAAATTGGCCTAGTCTGAGTTGTCTCCCTTGCATCAAAGCGTCTAGATGGGGCTGTGGTTTGAAATGTGCGATTATCCGGGGAAGCCGGAGAAATTGACCTTGGGTAGCCATTTTTCTTAGCGTTTGTGACATAAAACAGACCTGTACGGAATATTTCCACTCTTTTAAATCATCCACACCCAACAAAATTATATCAAACTAATTCATGCATTCAAATGTAAGTGATTCATATACCGCGGAAGACCACATGAAGGTCCCACCGATGACGTTCGATGAACGTTCGTGATTTTTCTTTGCTGGTGCAAACTGGACAATAAATGCTCGACACTGGGGTGGCACTGTATCATAGACTGGTCGCAATATATGTATATTGGTGTCCATGGGTTGAAACTATTTGGTGTAAAATGTCTGTGGAGCGGACACAAAACTAGACATTTTTTTTCAGGCATATTTTCTCATCGCATGGGCGGAAACAACTGCCGAAACAAATATTACCTCAAAGGCAGCAAACCAGTTAGCA
Organism: Hanleya hanleyi; assembly: GCA_036873755.1. Lineage (NCBI taxonomy): Eukaryota > Metazoa > Mollusca > Polyplacophora > Lepidopleurida > Hanleyidae > Hanleya > Hanleya hanleyi. The sequence goes on from JAVTVY010000643.1 coordinate 32,042, forward strand.
ATGTAAGCCTGAACAATTATATTTTCAATGAATACAAGGTTGTGTTGAGAAATATATCTCAAAATATGATTAATTAATGATTTTCCATCATGACAAACGAACACCCGACCGGCTTCCAACAAATATGGCGGCGGGTATTCGAAGCTCGAAGTCAGAAAATTGCCAAACTTCAAAAATTCAGATCTCATCAACCAGAACGTCTTATGTGCTCACAGTTATTGACTATATCGTAAAATATGTATACTTGCTAACCTTAGTTGGGTTCGTGATGAAATAATTTAGAAATAAGTAATTCGAGCACTTTTTGTGACATAGCAAAACGAAGATGACAGCCGTTTCCCTTTTCGCTGCGATGGTTTACACGAAAAACCGGCTCAGTTATAAAAATCCATATCTCCGTAAATATGAAATGTCCAAACTTTTTACGTCAAGACAATATTCTCTTATATGTGTACTTCCTATTTCCCGCAGGAATTTATGCAATATAAATTCTTTCCGCAATAAACTTACAATTTACTGGTAATGGTAACGAAATTCTCCGTCTCAATTTGAGCTTCTTGTACGGCGGCGGAACGCCAAGATCAAAGAGCGCGTGCTGCAACGTAGCAGATCACGCGAGGGTCTAAATATAGATCGTTTGTTTACATATATCAGCTGATCGTGTCTGATATATAACAAACAATACCTTATAACAACAGTACTTTCCGTAATATCTGAATAGTTGATACTTGACCAAGAATTAATTATGACAGAAAAATTATCTTAGATAAGTTTTCGCCCTATTCATAGAAGTATTATTTCCGTCACATCAATTTCTGTCACAGTACTTTTTCAAAAATTTCACCAATTCGCTCCGGGCAAGCCCCTGTGCTGGTTCAATAATTTCAGTCCGTTATGATTCGGGCTCCCACAGCTGCCATCTTAAACCCACACCACTCACCAACATATAAAACGTCTATTTCATACTCCTTGGGTCCATATCGCGCATGCGCAGAATGCCGATATTTCAACCCCACACCCAGCCCATCAGATGCCCCCTTCACGAATGCTTCACTTTGATACCTCATATGACCCCATTGGACCATTAGTGGCTCCCCTAGCTCCAAAACGTCTATTTCCATACCCTTTGGCCACCGCGCATGCGCAGAATGACGCTATTTCAACCCCCACACCCAGCCCATCAGATGTCCCTTCACGAATACTTCACTTTGATACCCCACTCGACCCCATCGACCCCAGCAGCATTTCCTAGCCCAAACGCTTCGCCGAGGCTTGATACCCTTCGGCCACCGCGCATGCGCAGAAGGCCGATATGTCAACCCCACACCCAGCCCATTAGATGCCCCTTCACATAAGCTTCACTCACTCGACCCCATCCGACCATTTTATCTAGGGACTACTTTTTCTCCGCGGAAGCTTTTTCCCGAGACCGAATCACCGCCAAAACCGCGGCCAGACCGCATCACCGCGGATGAATACATCCAGGCCGCCATCTTAAACCCACCACCCACCAACCCACCACCCACCACAGCCGCCATCTTAAACCCACCACCCACCAACCCACCATCCACCACAGCCGCCATCTTAAACCCACCACCCACCAACCCACCACCCACCACAGCCGCCATCTTAAACCCACCACCCACCAACCCACCA
>JAVTVY010000644.1:0-33515 GCA_036873755.1 Hanleya hanleyi
GTGCGGCCGTATCCAAGGGATAAATTAGTATGACCCTCAGTATCAGTCGCCATATGTCACTAAAGTATGCAGAGTTATCCCCAATTCAGATTATGTGTAGAGATGTGAGAGAGTGACCCTCATGCACCAATCAACTTGGCCACCTGGGTGGTTCAATCTTCGACACTGAGTCATTTCATACACGATTGCTGGGCCTACTCAAAGTGGTTAGTTTTGAATAAACTTGACAAACATCATTGTACCGTGGAGTGTATTGATACAGATATGCAAAAGCGTCCACCTGCAAATTTATCAATTGGAGCGATATGCAAGAGGTGGGAAAAATTGACGTCTGGCGACAAAAAAGCAACCATATGACTCTACAGGAAAGCATGTATACGGTGGATTCTCGGACGTAGCCTTAGTATCTCAGCCGCGCTTTTATTGCATTTGTTCATGCGGAATTAGAAACGCTAGCTTGGGAGCTGTGATGACAAGCCCATATGAATACTAGGCATATATGTTGTAATTTGGTATTCCTCCCCCCTAATTTTTACGTTTGTTGGAAATTGCCACGGGCATCTATGAACGCCTCAAGCTTAATACCTTTCTAGCAAAATTGACATCTAAAATTGTCCATACCGTGGGTGTAGGTCCGATGCTGAAATTGAACTTGGGATGATGGACTATTACCATCGATAGGGGATATGTGGTTAAGCAACATTTCTATTGAATATAATTTCATCGAGCAATCAACAATGAGAATTCGCAAACACCATAAAAATGATATAGCGATTTATTCCCATGGTAACTGGGCGTCTAATAATAATAGATTTTCCTCGATCGAAACTAAATGACATATTAAATATCAATCATTTGTAGAGATGTTGTAACATGAACGAAACGCACTACATGCCCTGCGCTCTCATCACTTAATGGCTCGAATATATTGAAAATAAAATAATGGTGAACTATGCTGACGAGATATTCCACACCATCATTCAAAAATAGCACATAATAATAATAATAATAATAATAATAACTAAACATTGTTGGTACAATGACGCGGTCTTTCCCTTCTTACTGCAAATGAGTAAATACATTGTCGCGGGCCGCTTTGGTCGTGACCATTGTTTTGGTCGCTTTACGCGCACAAACACGTTTTTTTCACATTGCTTGTTAATACCTTATAGTTTTTTATTGCGTTTTTCTGCTAACAAACCTGCCTATATTGGTAAGCGGCAGCCTATATTGGTAAGCGGCAGCTGTTGAACACATTTCCGAGCTTCATTTGGGCCCTAGACGGCTTCTTCATCGATCCGAAAATGTTAGTACGTTGAAATGTGTATAGAAAATTGTCCCTGGAGTCCAAACAATGGCTTGAATGGAGTAAGTTAAGCTTGAGCGAGAAAAAGTTGAACCTACAGTACTCGCTGATTGGCTGGACCTCACCAAAAGCAAGGTCGTTGAAACAATCCGCTATATTGACAGAAGTACTCTTCCCCAAGCAAAACAAGTACTGAGAAACCTCAATTCGCAAGAAGTTCTTGCAAATCTCCAGAGTAAATTCGTCATTGTCCCAGCAGACAAAGCTCCAAATATTCATATGTAAATATTACTATTACCAGGTGCTGGTTAAAGAATTGAGTATAGACCTATCATCATCAAATACGTCTACTTACTCCCAAACTTCATTTACTCTGGAAGATCTATTTAACAATCACAAAACGTTTCTCAGGGAAAGAGGTATTTGTCTTCCAACCAATCATAACGACATACCAAAACTATACTGGACTCCCAAAATGCATAAATCACCATACAAAGCTAGATTCATAGCTGGTTCTAGAAGCTGCACCACCAAGCTTCTTTCAACCCTGTTGACGAGGGCCCTTCAGGAGGTAAAAGCATTTTGGGAAAGGTATTGCGCCGCTATTTCTAAAAACTCTGGCGTTGAATGTATGTGGATATTAAAAAACTCAAAATGTCTTACGGAGGAACTTGATGCTAAAGGTCACATACCGTACAGACATGTATCCACATGGGATTTCTCGACTCTCTATACTACAATCCCTCATCAGGACCTTATTGACTGTCTAAGTTCATTAATAGTATCTGTGTTCAAGAAAACTGATCGTAGATATATTAATGTCGGAAGCCATAAAGCATTCTTTAGCTCTACTATATACAAGAGATATCATTCATGGGATGTTTCTTTGTTTATAGAGTTGCTTGAATTTCTCATTAAAAATATCTATGTGAAATTAGGCAACACAATATATCAACAGCATATATTCCAATGGGTACTAATTCCGCACCCCTGTTGGCTGACCTGTATCTGTTTTCTTATGAATATGACTATATGCAGGCGCTTTAAAAAACCGATCCATTCAAAGCCCGTTCCTTCTCATTCACCAAACGCTATATAGGCGATCTTCTCGCTGTGGATAATCGCTATATAAATGACGCAGTGAAGGATATATGTCCACCTTCACTGGATTTGAAGGAAACTACCGATAGCCCTACAGGCACATCATATTTAGATCTATATCTCTACAAAAATGAAGCGGGCATTCTCTTTCGTCGACTTTATGACAAAAGAGATGATTACAATTTCGACATCGTAAACTATCCCTTTCTGGACAGTAATATTCCAGTGGGGCGAGATAACGACTTTAGAACGATTATTATGGATTAAGAGTACTGATCAGTGTTACGGATTTTATATTTTTGGAACATCATGATATCTTGTCAGCATCATTGAAAAGTGTTGACCGCTTCTCTCTTGCAGGAAACTAGCCTATGTTTATGTATACTGTGGTTGTCTTTTTTGAATTTGGTGCTAATGCTGTTATATGGATATGGAGTAGGTCTTTGGGTTGTGGACGCGGGTGTTCTTTGATGGACGACGGCTGAATTGTGAGTGACGGACTGGACGCTTGTATTTTGGTTGCCTGGAGACTGTGTTTCTCACAGACTGTTTTTCTGCCCGAAAAAATGACAACAAATATCGATGGTCATGTGACATGAAACAAAATTGGTTCCGCAGTTGCATTTGTACCAGGAAATACGGGATCATTATCGACGAAAGAACTCATTCTTGGAAGTACAAGGCAGCAAATTAGAAGTCCGTATCTATTGCGGTTCAAGAGTTAAAAGGTTTCCAAAAATGAGCCAGCCCCGTCATGTAACACGACATTAATTTTATTGCCAACACGGGATGACTCGAGTGCTACAGCCGAATCGCTATAGCGAAATTGACAGCGACCATTGAATAGATGAAATCAACAAATGACCACAAACAGGGCGAGAGAACCATTTAGCGGCTTAATAGTTAGGGAAAATTGTTTTTTTAATATCAAAGCTACATTCCTGAAATTTCACAGGCAAATACATATATATATTCTCTCAATGTCCTGTGAATATGGTGCGGATTGGAGTTGCAGTTTCGCCATGGCATCAAAAAAGTGACAATTTCAAATTTTGTCAAATATCTCCTATACTTTCTGTACCTTTTTGCCTGTTCTAGTTCTTTTCTGTGACGTCACGTAATGACCTATATTTATATGCAAATTTGAAGTCCGGGTGAGGAATAGTTTTCTCATCACAGCCCTTCAAGTGTGAAAATGTAAAGAGCCATTACTCTGGAACCAAGGTCAAGGTCAGGTCAGATTTTTTATGACTTCATTCCAGAGTGACGGGGAACAGCTGTGCTGAATTACAGATTCCTAATCCTTATACTTTTCACAGAAATCAAGTAAATCACTTTTGGTATCAGGTGATATTAAAGGTCAAGGTCACATCGGATCGTTTTGTTTTTACTGTCAAACGAAAGACCATCGAACGTTCTTTCGTGAGTTCTAGTATGATGGCTGCCAATGACCTACTTTTCAAGTAAATGGAAGCCGTATTTTCGACAATCGAATGCATACTGTTCCAAAGGTCAAGGTCCTGACCGACATCTGACACTCTAGATCAACTCGGGATGTCACGCGTGTCAACTGATCCAGTTGGCAGATTGATCGCATCAGCCGTTCGAGTGCCGTCCATCAAACGTTGACCTCATATGGGCACGATTCTAGAGGTCATAGGTCAAATGCAAGGTCATATTATTTTAGGACATGGCAGTCTTCATAAATGTTGCAAGACTCAACTCTGTAACTTCCGCTATTATGAAATGGCAGATTGCACAAAATAGATAAAGAGACACAACTCCTTTACCCTGTTACACCCTGAATACCGGAACTGGAGCTTGGCCATGCATAAAACTTACGAAACGTAAAGTTTCTCACGGATATATTGTATAATGTAGGCTGTAATCCTCCGACACGAAAGGCATTATCAGAGGAGAGAACTCGGAACCTGCCGTCATGACCTACTCATTTTATGACTCAATTTGTTGTAGATGATATCAAACATCTGCATTCTAGATCTCCGCTGCTCGTTCTTGACCGTTCGACCAATATTCGCATTTGCAGTTTTGACTTTACTGCCATATAAATCAATAGGTCAAGGTCACTTTTGGATACAAATATGCACATCTTCAGACTTGGGTCTAAACGTGTGCCGAATATCTAAGCTCTATCTCAAAGGCTTCATGTCGTTTTTTCGAAAAGAAAAAAAGTGCTTGGAATAATAATAATAAGAAGAAGAATAATAATAAACAGAATAATAATAGGTCTATTCCATTGGAAATGGAAAGACCTAATAATAATAAACTTTATTTAAAGACGGACAAGCCGTCAGTTTACACTGGTTTTCAGGAAAGCAGGAATTATAATTTAAAATATGTATAATGTTGAAAAAAGAAAATACTAACCAGAAGAAATATACATATCCATATAAAATTGAGCACAATTACGTTTAAAACAAGATAAAGTTTCTGAGTGGCGGATATTTAGAGGAATGGCATTCCATAACCTGGCACTAGATACACTAAAAAACCCCTGATGTAAATTTGTACGACTAAAAGGTATTCTCAGCGTAGTACGGTCATAAGAGCGTGTCCTAGTACTTGTAGATAATTGTAAAAGATCTGATAAATATGAAGGAGCCAAACCATTTAGGGCCTTAAAAACTAAAACAGATTATTGAAATTGTAAACGATATCTAAAAGGTAGCCATTTGAGATTTCAAAATAAAGTTTGGGATGGGACCGAAAAATCACAATCTAAAATAGGGCGAGCAGCACGTTTATGGAGTCGCTCAAGTCTGTTAAAATCTTGAATGGTCCCATGCCCTCATACAGTACAACAATAATCTAAATGTGGAAGGATAAAGCAATTGTAAAAGGTGAGACGGGAGTGAAATGGAAGAAACTGCTTTATCTTACGAAGCAAAAATAATTTTGAAGATATTTTCTTGCAAACATGATCCACTTGATTCTTCCACACTAGATTCTGATTAAAATAAACACCAAGTAGTTTCTCACACGTTGTTGACTGTAGCACACATCCAGCATATGTAATATTAAAATCAGTTTCGTCGAGATGAATTCTTTTCTAGGCGGTAGTAACAAGCATACATTTGACGTTTGCATATTAACAATCATCTTGTTATCTTCACACCAATCCGAGTCTCTGTTATTTGCGAAACCGTCTTCCCTTTGTTGGAAACTGTGCAATCATCAGCAAAAAGAGTATTATCGCAGTTGTCAACATAGAGTGGGAGGTCATATATGTACATAGTAAACAATAGAGGGCCTAAGATAGACCCCTGAGGGACCCCACATGATACGGGGAGTGCGCTGGAGCGCGTACCGTTAAAAGAGATGATAGAGGTAGAAAAGGTAAGATGATAAAAAGTGTATCACAGAGTCACTAAAATGATAAATTTTCAGTTTCTGCAGTAAGATGTCGTGAGACAGAAGATCAAAAGCTTTCTTTAAATCTACGAATATAGTGCCCACAAGTAAACTCTTGTGAATAGCATCTGTCCAGGAAGTTATCATAGCAGTTAAGGCAGACTGACAGGAGTGGCTCTTTCTAAAACCAGATTGGTTGGGATGCAAAAGATTAAAATCGTCAAGAAATTTCGAAATGTGTACATGAATATGCCGCTCAAGTATCTTAGATAAAACAGGTAAAATACTGATGGGTCGGTAGTTACCCATGTCATTTACATCACCTTTCTTAAAAAGAGGAACAATTTTTGCAATCTTCCAAATATCAGGGAAGGTTCCAGAGATAATACATATATTGAATTTTTTTGTAAGACTACAGCTTATACCACCAGCTGCAAACTTTAGAAACTTGGGATGCAAGCCGTCTAGACCTACAGACCCAGAGGGGTTAAGGCTGTTGAGCTGATCAAGCACAAATTTTTCACTCATAAGCGGCAAATGTGTGCTTGATCAGCTCAACAGCCTTAACCCCTCTGGGTCTGTAGGTCTAGACGGCTTGCACCGTCAATATAGGGTTCCCCTCGTTCCTCTAGAATACAATTCTCAGATTCACTGTCATGCCTTCAGGCGATTGAGAGTGAAACTTCAATTCACCCCACAAATTTGAACATTCTACAATTATATGACCGTAGATTTCATCAACAGATTGATATTGTGTTTTGTTGGTTGCCTAGCCACGTTGGCATCAAAGGAAGTACTGAAGCTGATGAAATGGCTAAGACAGTCCTAGATAATGAGGTTGATCCTGTTGGAATCCCATATAGCGAGTTCAGACCCGCTATCCGTGCTTATGTGAGGGAGCTGTTTCAATCTTTTCGGGATGCTGTGGATGATAACAAACTTCATGAGTTTAAAAAAATCTGCAGGATATTCTTATGAGTAGACAGAAACGTTTCGATCAAGCCATGATCAAGCGATGTAGAGTCGGCCATTCCCGATTAACTCACGAACATTTGCTGAAAAAGGAACCAGCACCAAGGTGGATTCCATGCCACGAATATCTTACAGTGAAACCTATTCTGATCGACTGTATAAATGTTAAGATTGTGACAAATTTTTATTATCAAGCAGCTACTTTAGAAGATCTTTTTAGTCGGGTAAAAGAAGACTGTATTTTGGGATATTTGAGAGAAATCGGTGTGTTGTATAAGTTTTAATGTATGTACATGTTTTAGGTGTGTTGTGTTGATTACTTCTGGATTGCTGGGCTAACTTATTTTTGTTTAATAGTATACTTAGATTTTTTTTTATCGTCGCGTTCAGCAATATTTCAGTTAACCCTTAAGTTAACCCTTAATTCTCTCTCTCTCCCTCTCTCTCTCTTTCTATAATACAGGCATCAGATCCGATATTCACTAGTCAGCCGTCGTTCGCGGTTATTTCCTCTTTCGAGATACATTATTAGCTTTATTAGCATCAAGAAGATTTCGACGAATGAATGCGACCTAGTCCTAGGTCAAGCGAAATCCGTCACAGTTCAAGCACGCTTCGAACGTAGTTTCGACCGCAATTCGTGTAATAAGCACCAAACCTTAGATAATTGGAGTGAAAATGCTTCACGACAAAGCCTTCTCGGACCAGTTCTGCAATAATAATAATCTAGAAAATAACGCCACGGGAATTATGTATACCTTATATGCAAATGATGTAGGACAGCGAAATATTGCTATCCAACAAAGGATAATTACCAATGTTGAACTTGGAATCGTCTGTCTTGTTGTGATTTTAGTACCAGAGCAAGCAGTTTAATTTGAGTAAAGATATAGGATTAAATAACGATGTTCCATTTGAACAATGGGTGGTTTCATTAAAATCCAGAGAATGTGTGTAGTTAGCAATGATGCCGCATATATATCGTTCGTTGAATGTGAAGAAACAGACATTTTTAAAATGTCCTCTTTCAATAATTTCTTCCTAAAAGTGTATGCACCAAAGAAGTGTTACATGAGTGGAAAAGGGGCGCACAAATATATCAACAACATACAGGTATTCCATTGGGTATTAAGTGTACCCCATTTGGCTGATTTATATATGTTCGCTTATGAATACGACTATATGCAGGCGCTTTCAGAAACCGACCAATTCAAAGCCTGTTCCTTCTCAATTAACCCACCGCTATATAGATGATATTCTCGCTGTATAAATGACGCAGTGAAGGATATATATCCACCTTCAGCTAATGGCGCATCATGTTTATATCTGTACCTCTGTAAAAATGAAGCAGGCCTTCCCTCTCGTCGAATGTACGATAACAGAGATGATTACAATTTCCACATCGTAAACAATCCCTTTTTGGACAGCAATATTCTAGTGGCGTATATATATCTCGCCTGGTAGTAATTGCAAGAGCCTGTTTTAAATAATCCACGTCACAAAAATGTATTGCAGAAACTGATAAACCAGGGCTATACCACCAAGCGCCTCTACTCAGTTTCTCGAATTGGACGATACATATCGCATACTTATAGCAAAATACGAGCGTAGCGTACGCGATCTATGGCGTTATAGGTTTCGTAACTTGTGTCTAATTCCACTTAACCCAGGGCTAGGTGCGAATGAAGAGCTAGGTGCGAATGAATCCATCTCCTTCAAGATCCTCATGATGTTCATATGAACAGTCACAATCAAAGCGTGACTAAGATACATAATTCTCAAGATAGCGACTTTACAACGGATATCATATGGATTAAGAATACTGATCAGCAATACGGGGTTGATATTTTTGAAACATCATGATGTCTTGCCGGCTTCTCTCTTGCAGGAAAATAGCCTATGTTTATGTATACTATGATTTTGATTTTGGTGCTAATGTTGTTGTATGGAATATGGAATAGGTCTTTGGATTATGGACGTGGAGATTCTTTAATGGACGCCGGACTAGACGCTTGTAATCTGACATTAATACAGCGATAATTAGCTTTCTTGAAAACACAACTGATGGACTGTTCCATGGGCGACTTGTACAATAAACACAGTGGTTAAACAGGGAGAGTCACTTCTGCATAGTGAGTGGTTAGCTGGATCAGAAAGAGGTGAAATTGCATTGAAGGAAGTGAAAATCAAGTATCTATATACATTCATTATCGGATTTTTCAAATAGAGCAGCACAATATTTTCTCAAATGATTCTACTTCTAGTTTGGTACTAGGAGTATAACATCTGTAGCCACACATCAGTCTAGCTTGATATAGAATTTTGTTCAATTTGGAAATCTAGTTCTAAGTCATTGTCTTTGCTCAAACTAACTTCTAGATTAATGATGTACGAATAGCAATTATTGTAGCTTTACTCACACATGCTATGTATTGACTTGCTGTAAGAGTTAACAAGCTATGGACTGCAAATAGTGGTGCACATTTTGTACCCAACTGACTACGGTAGGCCATCCTTTTCAAAATTCGTTACCCGGAATAGCTATAATTATATCCTAGAATTTCAATGTATTGGGAATATAATATTAATGTATTGAAACGCAATTTCAATGTATTGAAATCCAATTCCAATATATCGAAATTCAATCGACCAATCTAAAATGTCTAGATAGGAGCGATATGAAAGAGGTGTGAAAAACTGACGACGTCTGGCGACTAAAAAGCAACCATATGACTCTACAGGAAAGCTTCCCTTGGCACCTCACATTCAGACCCGAGAATACGGTGGATTCCTGGGCGTAGCCTTAGTATCTCAGCCGCGCTTTTATTGCTGCTATTCATTGCTGGAGACAATGAAGTATCCACACGGCCCCTAGCACTGGCTTAAGCGGAATTAGATACGCTAGCTCGGAAGCTGTGATGACAGGTCAGCTCAAATAATTAACTCATCTGATGTTAATAGATGAGCATCTGCTGAAATAAACGCCTTAACATAGGGTAAACCTAGTAAATGCAAGAATACCTAGAAAAACTAACCTGTAATGTCCAACGTCGTACGGCTTAAATTTTCCACCAAAACAATAAACCTCCATTCATTTGTCGAGTGACCTGCACAGAGGGCGGGCCTCGGGGACTGACAGTCCACCAGCATAATCCTACTATATACAGGTAATAAATTGGAGCGCTATGCAAGAGGTGGGAAAAATTGACGTCTGGCGACTAAAAAGCAAACATATGACTCTACACGAAAGCTTCCCTAGGCACCTCACATCCAGACCCGATTCCCGGACGTAGCCTTAGTATCTCTGCCGCGCTTTAATTGCGATTGTTCATGTTCAGACAACGAAGTATCACATTGAAATGAACAAAGTTCATGCATTGTTACAGAGCCGTGCCAGAGAGTTAAATTTCTGTTAAAATGACGGGGAGGTTCTAATTAGCGGGCTTCTCGTTGAATCGCAAATTTTCTCGCCAGTTTCAGGCCGGACTTGATTCAGTCAATTCGAGATTCCCGATCACGTGACTGACTTCCTAGAAAACATAGGAACTGTTTATCAATCGTTACAATATTTGTCATGCGATGGTACGACATCATTACATGAGTCATTGTTGTCTCACTAAAAATTCATATTTTATCGCGTTCAGTGCAAATTTAATTTTATAATCGGATCGAAAAAGTTATATCAATCCGCTCTTCCGCCTGATTGCGGGAAACTTCGGACGACGCGACGGCAGCCGCCCGGCTTAGTCTGATCACGCTGATCATGCTGGCGAAAAGCAAAATGTCAAGCCATCAAAGAAAACCTGATTTCATTGGTTGAATCTCAATACGTTGAAATGGAGGCATGTTGTTGGCTGATTTTCAATCCATTGAAATTGAATTTCAACACATTTGAAAATACACATAAATTCAAAATCAACATATTGACATATTTTCCATACATTGATATTTCGTGCATATGACTGGTTGATTGAGCTTATAATTTCAATACACTGGTATTTCCTGAATACTGATAAGAATAGACAAAACTCCGAAACAGTCAAATATCCGAAGAATGGCAATATCTATACGTGCAACAACCGAAGTAAACTGTCTGGCTGAAGAGTAAAAAAAAGCGTACAGTACGGAAGTTCAAGCACAAATGAATATTTTATTTCGTGAATTCGGACATTCTCACTATACAAGTCACCGAATATCGCCTGCACAGCAGTACCACCTACGCCATCGAGGTCATGTATTAGGAAAATAGCACGACACATAGTAGGAGGTGGCTATAGACAAATTAGCAGGCTTGAATAGGCCGCTTGATTCTGGCAACCCATTGTGCCCTCTGTTCAATATACATTGCGTATATTATGGGTTGAAGCGTTTACAACGTGGGTCCGTCGTATCTGCTGTCATGAATGCATCCTGTAAATATAAATAAGTACTTATATTGCAAGGTATGGTGGTATTATAAGTTATACCAGTGTCTTGCGTTGGTATACAAGCTGATATTTCGTCGAGAAGATAAATATTTATCTTCGAGACGAAATATCAGCCTGTATACCAACGCAAAACACTGGTATGACGAATTTATCACATTGAAGAGCTATTTTCCTGGTTGGTTTAACATATATCACCAACACGAAAGAAAAACAGACATCGTGAGTCGGACAGGCAGCTTCAATCTCTTTTGGTTCTGTTCCGCGATGAACAATAAACTGGATGAAATACTTAGCTGACATTCTGACGTTCCTGTTTATGTGGCATATACAGATTTGGATGATAATTTATTTCTTATCTTCATCCGCAAATACGCAGTTTGCCTCGCACAACTTGTTCCAGTGGCGGAACTCGCCCATACAAACTCGCGCAGACAAATTCGCCTGAAACAGGCTTTGTCTGCAGGTGTTGCACGCGCGTCCTTGACTGCGTTGGTATATGGGCACGCGCGACCTTGACAGCATTGGTATACGAGAATTCTGAATTGGTATACCAACGGCGGATAATGAAGAATTGCAATACGGTCTAATGCACTATGGTAATTAACCAATCAAACCCCTACAATTTACTCTGATTAAATGTGATAAGTTCTGATATTTTACTTCGTGGTATGGTCTGATATTTTACTTCGATATGATTCTACTTTTCCAGAAGAGCTATTTTGCCACAATACTAAGTAGTGGGCGTGAGAATGTATGATTAAGCATTTGAAGGTATGTGCCCTTCAATATTCTTATGCGCACCAATATGTAATCAATAACACCAACATCGAGAATAACAGGACAATGATTATTCCTGAAAGATTTTAGGACAAAGCATATGCATGGCGTCGCAGAATATTTTAGCTTTATATAAATTTGTACGGAACCTACAGATACAATTATCATGAGAATGAATGCGTTGATGCATGTAAAACTGAACACAGAGCCTATTCTCATCATTCTTATAAGCATTTGCCCCTAACTATAAGGCTTCGTCTTCTAATGACACCTCATCTCAACATGGTCTTTGTTGAATGTTTGCTCGGTTGATGGGAGTCAAGTTCAAATTGCAGCCCGGTGGAGAGCTGTTGATCAGGGAGATTGAGACGTATTCCCATTATCGTCCCGGAGATTTGTTATTTTCCGTGATTACTCCCGTGGGATGTTTATTATTAAAACCTTTCATAAAAGCGTGGAGCCAAGCATTTGTTCAACTAATTGTTGTACACAACTTAGAGCGGCGGCATTACTGCCCATTAATCTTACGCTATACATTCGGTAATTGATTTTGAATGAATCCACCACCGACGTTGTCGTGGAAATACAACAGCGGTATAAGCTTCGTCTGCAATTATTATTCATTGTTATATATCCCCAGTTGAAAATACCGAGACAGCCTTTCTGTGAGATTCCTGTCCCAGATGTTCTTTTAATCCAATGTAAGACATTGCGCGCAGATTAAATATACCGATTGATTGTACAGACTGTCGACGGAATATTTAATTCACGACAGGCGGAATTTACGACGCTACATAAATCTATACTTTTGCGGCATTAACTTCGATTCTAATAATGAGAAAGCTGATGATGGTACATCTGGCAGATAGAATTGCTCTATTACACACGGACTGTGCCCGACAATATACCCGCGCTGTAGAGAAAAAGAAGATAATACGGACACATTAGAACCATGGATATAGGATGACAAGTGAAATAGATGCTCAGTAGCGGAATTGTGATAGCTGGTGTAACAAGGAATCATTGGACAATGAACATTTTAAGATGCGAACAGGCGTATGTCAGCGATACAGGTCAACCTATACAGAAGCGAAATAATGTCATGAGAACGTAGGCCATATTGCTTTAGTCGTGGAATTATTCTATGAAGGACAAGCGCAAACAACTGTTTCTGTTAATACAAGTACTTTTTCGAGCCTACAATGTCATACGGGATGGGTCTCGATTATTTACGCGGAAATGCTTTGTGGTCAACAGATGATGACTGAATGTATAATCATAGCCTCAAGATAGGTGAACATCACTCGCTTTTTCCCCCAATGAATGCGTTATACATCCTTGGTATGTCAGAAATATGTATACTACACATTTGTAGCAGCTGAGGTGGCCGAGTATGTAGAGCGCTGCATTTACTGCTGGCGATATGGCGCAGGTTCGACTCTAGAGCGTCTGGCCCATCCAGCACAAGTATGTGTGCTTTACGAAGAAAATGTCATCCTAAATAATTTGGGTATAAATTATCAGAAATAAGCTTTATCTGAACCACTGTAGCAGTTTTATTGTCAAAATAAACGACATTGTCAGTAAATTAATCAGACTACATTCTGGTCACAATACATGATATGAGAGACCGGACATATAATACAAACTAGCGATGAAATATCTTACGATGTAATGCATATTCACGAATAGTGTTAACATCACGTCTACCTGTTTGTGGTTATATTTCTCAATTCTGATACAACAAGAAAGACATCACATTATAAAATGTTCAGTAAATTAAAGGCTTTACCTGTGGAAATACATTCGTAGCTCTCAAATCACATTTGGCGCATTTGTCCAACTCACAAGTAACTTATCGGCCGAGAAACCCATTGCTTCAAAACCTGGTGCGATGATACTATTATTATGAAAATAATTTTTGCAGATTAAAGTATATAGACGAAAGATGGATATGCAATATAGATACACTTATCAATAAGTTGGTAGTTTAAGGTATAATATTATATCGACTCCAGGTAAACAGTTCGCGATACTATATATTTAGGGGCCAGATATCATAATCACTCCAAGTTGACGAAATAGTCTTAAGGTATTTTACGGTAATTCGCACCTTGGCAAACTACTATAGCGAGAAGAGGTGGATATAACATTCGCAAGGCAATAATTTGGACGTTTATATTATTATGTATTTCTTGGCATTTCTTTGAATTTCTTGTAAGTTTTGTACCCGCAATATTTTCCAACAACACAACTTATTTTGATGTATTCACGGTAATTTACAGCAGTTCCAGTCATTAGTCACATGATACAATAACTTTCATATAGTTTACGGTAATTTAATTCAAGACCAACCATGCATTGGGGAACACAATGTGAAAAAGGCTATTTGCTGAATATTGGATCTGATACTGGTTATGTACAGCCACAACACATATGTACATTTGCCCTTTTCTGGGTTCGGCACTAATTCAAATCGTCTATTGCATATACATATAACATTGGAAAAACAGTTGTGTGTGGCCAGCCCCACCCCTCTGTGACTCAGTCCAAACTAGTTCTATGTCACTATCCTGAGCAAACTATGCCAATGTTGTTCAAATTGGTTCTACATCACGCGGTTATCGAGTTATGGGACAATACAATTTGGACGACAACTGTTTTCTAAATGTAGGAATACTAAATACAGCCTCTGAATACATGTGCGCCATCATGTTCTGCACTATTTGTATGTGGTCTATGACACATGTAGAATATAGACTTATAACACAGGAAAACACAATTTGGATGTGGCGACCCCTCCAACCCCACCCGAGGCGACGCGGTCCAAAATAGATCTGTCTCTCTGGATAACGTATATTGTACCTCCACATCGCGTGGTTATCAAGTTATAAATTGGAGCGATATGCAAGAAGTGACTAAAAGCAACCATATGACTCTACAGAAAACATTCAGACCCGCGAATACGGTGGATTATCGGACGTAGCCTTAGTATCTCAACCGCGCTTTTATTGTAGCTCTTCATGTGGAGATTATGAAGTATCCACACGACCCTTAGCGCCGGTTTATGCGGGATTAGATACGCTAGATCGGGAGCTGTGATGACAGATCAGCTCAAACAACTCATCTGATGTTAATGGATGAGCATCATGGACGTCTGATGGAGTAAACGCCTTAACGTGGGGTAACCTGGTAAATGCAAGAAACCTAGAAAATCTAACCTGTAATGTCCTACGTTGTACGGCTTAAATTTCCCACCGAAACAATAAACCTACATATATTTGTCGAGTACAGAGGGCGAACCTCGGGGACTAACAGTCCACCAGCAGAATCTTACTATACAGGTAATAAATTGGAGCGATATGCAAGAGGTGGGGGAAAATTGTTAGGTTCCATTATATTCTTATGATCACGACCAAGAATAACTGGTCATTAAACGAACAAATACATCAGCAGATGCTTGTATATATTACCCAGCTTAATGAAATGATGAGTTGTATGAACTAATTCCATTAATACAGTAAATGCACACACTGTAATATGAAAGACTCTTGGTTCTATGCGACACCCCCAACGAGATTTCTAATTAGCTGTACTTGTGACATTATCACTGGTGTTAGAAGAACACAAGAGCATAAATTTATAGGCTATCAATTATAAATCTGCATTCATTTGGTCTCCATTAGCTTCACTTTAATGCCAGAGACCCAGACTACTGATCACAAGGGCGATATTTTAGGTTGAAATGAGGTTTCGATGCCAGAGTTGGACGAATCCAGTCAGACACTCGATTTCGACAATTAGCATCAAATACCACATTACTACTTGAAAATCGAGATATCTCATGAAGTTAGTATCATAATAGATCATTAAAAACGGGTTGATTATGTTTTATGTTTTTGTTTACAAATTATACCTCTTGGAAAATGTTCCATATGCTATACAATGTCAATATTTATTATTTTGGCTCTTAGTCGAGCATAGATTTTCAACCTGAGCGGTTGACTTTTGAACACGTCGTCTTACGTTCATTCCAACAACGCAACAAAGACTTCTCAGTATTCATTCATATAACATGTAAAATTTATATCAACGTCATGTATAACTGGTATATATTATTAAATTGCAACAGCAAAACAATTGGAAAGGAACGGTAATATTGATAAATTGTACTAATTTCATTTAAGAAATATATTTAATTTAATTTTATAGTTATGCCGCGACAAATATGTTTCAATGTGGTTTAGAACATTGGCATCCCCCGAATAGACCGGTCATATTAAAAGTGTTACAGAATTCACATGATTCAGCCAAATTGCAAGCGGTTTGTTTCATTTGAAGGCGGGATTGTGGTCGCAACATCGGCAATGTCGGATGACCCTAGTCGGATAAGTGCTTGAATACTCATACCAATGTAAAGCCACATAAAAGTGGAATCAATTAAACAATTTCATGCTGATGCTATCCCATTGATCAATTTTGTGGAAAGTCCCTCCATCAACATTATAAAAGAGGTCCTACATGTACTAAATATTATACATATTTCCATATACTCAATTTGATCGTCAACGCTGTCAAGATCGTTTATAACTTTCTAGCGCGCGACAACAGTGTGTAGTCGCGCGTTGGAAATCCTTTGAGAAGTTAACGAAATGCATCGAAAGTACGATGAAGTTATCTTTATAGAACCATGCGCAGTTTATTTAGGCCAGAGAGGATCTTGTTTTATATATGGGTCAATGAGATAGGCTGTGAAAGAAATGTTTGAATTTATTCCATTTTTATATAAGTTGGCGTGGAGTATCCAAGCAAGCGTCAGTCATTTCGACATTTCGTTGTTGCGGGCAAACAAAATAGAAGTTTTCGGGTACCCTCTCTTTACAACCTAACACGTGAGGATGTCTGCTTTCAAAGGAAATTATCCGTCTGAAATTTGGTTCAAACATTATATTTCTGCAACAAATTAAGATGACAGCTTGATCCGATGATTGCCAGTGTTCTAACAATTTCAATATCGGGTATAAAATGAGATTTACTTAATTATATTTTTCAATTCCACGGAGCCATTATTTATTCAGGCCACCAACATTAAAATATATCGAAAACAAATTTATTTGGTTCATAGGCTAAACAATTTTATTTTCGGAAATACACTCTAAAATTTGCCATTCCAAATTACACAAATAAAATTTGAATTGGAGCGATATGCAGCGATATGATAAGACCTAATGAAGAAAGCAATATACTTTCAGTTACATCCAAAGGCTAATTTATATTTCTTGGGTTCTGTGTTAGCAGAAGCCATTATAGTCTATGTGCTGAAAGGTCTCAGATTATAAATGAGGCTCACTTTAATGGTATGCGTCTGTAACTTTGCCACAGTTGTTTCTGAGCGCCAAGAAATAGTTGTGCGATTTCACCCTTTGAAAAGTAACTCAAATATATGTAATAGTGTTTTTATGTGAATGGAATCATTGTTTGAACTATTCATGCGTTCATCTTGTGAAATAGTAGATATTTTGGTTTAAAGTGAAAATGGCCAGGTTGAGGAGTATGGCAATGTACGTTAAGGGTTGCTGTGGTACTATATGATTGGGGGTAAACTTATTCATTTGCCATTACTATACCCATATATACGAATGTATTATTATGTGGATGTAAACGCATAACTGTGGCAGAAAAAATCAGTATACATTAGTCGTTTTTCTGTTCGCGGGTCATTTACACGACAACCTGCAATGGGTGACCCGAAAACTCGAGTGTGAGAAAAAAAATAGATGCCAAACTAACATATAATGACAAAATTATAGTGGTATATATTTGTCTTTTTCATGATCATTCCATGAAAGTATGCGATAAACTGGTAGATTTCTCAGCCAGAATGAGGTCATGCCTTTGAAACTGCTGATCGCACGTGGAACAAGCGGCTTGACATGAGCTTTCTGTTTCTGTATGTATGAATTGGATGTATTGAGAGCCTTACACTGATTGGTTGACATACTCAATTGCACATAAAGGAATTTTGACATTTAGCCAATGACGAGCGGCGTCTCTTGAGAATACAGCTATAACAAAAAGAAGTCAGCGGTCAGCGTGGCGGATTGGCGATGGACAAATTCTGAAGTGCTCCTGCAGGAGAGGTGGGGTTTAAGTCATCTGTCCTTCTTATGATCAGTGGTTGTCGTTCATTAAAACAACAGAGACCTTTATCAGTTTCTGTATTATTTCTGTCTGTGAGGTAGCATTTGACAACTCTGTACCATACAATTTTACAACAACAACGCTGTCAAAGTTCACGATGAAATGTCCATTTAGGCCTTGGTCTCCCAGTCCAGTTATTCTCCACGTGAATGTGTGACTTTCTCATTGTTGTCGTAACGTTTCCAATCTCTGACGCACGACCATAAAATTTGGATATCAACATCGTTCACACAAAAAAGTGGACCTGTTGTTATGTTGTTAATTATCTGCTAGGGAAAGTTTGAATATCACATCATATTGTGGACAGTTGAATTGCTTTTGCGCCATTTGACTGTAGCTCGAAACACGACACTCTTACATTCATAGCTGTTGTAAATTAACTTCGCGGTACATGCTCTGGTCTGCCGTTTGGACTGGTGTAAGTTTTTCATTATCTGACATCTTCATGGAGGAACACAATTGAAATAAACAGGACTTGGGCGGGAATGAATATTTGGCAACTTGTCTAAGCGACAATGGCTACGACTAAAAAGCGGTGCTCGAGTAAGAACCGTAATATATAGAATCTCGGCGTCCCAACACCATTAGGTCGAAGGAAATCAGATCTAACCCCAAAACATTGGGTCTAACACTGAGTCGACATTTTTATACAATTATTCTGATCCAACAACATTGGATCGGATTTATCCGACCTCAATTCTGACCCTGAAATATATCATAGCGCTTCCGCGCAATATTTTGGTCTAAATTTGACCCTAAACTTTTGCCTCAATATTGTGGGGACAAAGGCGATCAGAAATTTTTGATTCGATTCAATGAAATCAGTCTATCAGTATACTGAACCCTGGCTGGCTAATGCATACCGGATCAGAACATATTGATATTCTAATGACAATATTTAGATGTGTCATTCCCTTAATCACACAAGAATGAAAACAAACTACTTTTATTTATCGTCTCGTAATTCAAAATTAAAATTCGTCTGGAACAATACATCTATCACGTTAGCTTTATGCTCCACAACAGAACGAAATTAAAATGTCTGACTAGAAATCCGAATTCGGGCACATGTGGAAGTATAATATTAAGCTATCCATCATACACCGTTCATCATTAATTCATCGTATGATGGCACGAGGAGCTATGTTAGCTACATCATGGCTTCGCAAGGGAGAATTCCAAGTAAATATCGCTCAGTGCAGGACAAAACGGAAGAACAATTGACAGCGTTCTTCACGCCCGAGTAGTTACAAAATAGCGATATAAGGGTAGCTTTGGAAAGCCGTCACTGACTCATTGTTTTACTTCCTATAACGGTCGGCCTTTTCTAAACATGATGGTAACATCTGCCCTTGACAAATTTCCGTTAGCATATACCCATCAGATGAAGGGGAAGCTGTAGTTGGTTCACTGAGGCGGCAACGAAGGCCTGGATCGATAAGACAACAGGCAGAGGTTCACATTGGAGCCGCAGTTCAAGATCTAATGGACAAATTGAAGAGATGATCTGAGATACCATGACGAAGCTTTAACGTGGCTTCTACCATGCCAAGCATTCCCAATATTAAACCTCGTATCAACGGGAAAGAAAAGTGAATTATTGCTCTTGAGACCCAAACATTTGTGCTTGACCACGAAGGATAAACATATTTGACATACATGCAGGCGAAATGGCAATCTGCTGAACGTTAGCGCGATCGGTAGACGCGAGTACTCTCTAGGCGAGGGGTGGCTAGTTCTGTTGGATTGGTCGCAATCAATTCTTAGGCTTGATAATATTGGCGACTCATTTGGAATACGGTACCATCTCCGCCAGGGAAACACATCGGCGTGGAGAGTTAACGAGACGAGTTAAATGTTCCCTGTCTTTGTCTGTAAATTGAAGGCAAGCATCAGAAAGAAATTTGCCAATTTTATCGTTTTCGCAGATGAGCACAAAAGTGAATTAGCGTTATTACATGCGCATGCGCATACACGTCGATTCTAGCCCCCCATTGACTGCCCGCAAACGGTCAGCATGGCTATGTAGTTTTGTAGAAGCCGATTGTCACTCATGCCGAGCTGTACAGCACTCATAGAGAATGGAAATAGGTTTAACTGAAC
Organism: Hanleya hanleyi; assembly: GCA_036873755.1. Classification (NCBI taxonomy): domain Eukaryota; kingdom Metazoa; phylum Mollusca; class Polyplacophora; order Lepidopleurida; family Hanleyidae; genus Hanleya; species Hanleya hanleyi. The sequence continues at coordinate 20,260 of JAVTVY010000644.1, forward strand.
CCTCACCAGCCCTGCTAATGCGTGAAAGGTGGAAATGGCGAAAACTCTAGCCGTCGTGTTTTTGTACTATTGGATGGCCAGCCATGTTTTCGTGGGAATCTCGTCTTTCGAAAAGATACGGATTGGTAAGTTAATAGATTTGTTTTCCTTTCTATTTCCCATTCAATTGATTTGATCAGCGGGATTGCGCTAGGAAATTCAACCTTAGATGATAAGTGTTTCCGAGTCAGGTTAACAGTATGGAGCGCTAAGTTGGCAATGCATTTCGTTTCTGCTAGGTGTATGAAACCGTGCTCGTACTGGATGTAATCCACATTTATAGCAAGGAAAAATTCTGTCCTCTCCCCCAGCGTGATATGCCGGGAGACCATTCTTATAGTCAACTGTGTTCGTTTTAGATAAAATTTCATCTGTTGAAAGAAGGTTCCGTAATATTATACGGGTCATGCACATGTCAACTTTAAATCCCGTCGTGTTACTTTCTGTGATTGCTCTATTTACCGAGAACACGTCTATAACGGTTAAGAACCCTCTAAATGGCGGCAAACGCATAATTAAGACCAGACAGAGCTAGAGATTTCATGGTCCTCCTTGCCGAGTTAAAAGGGCAGTTTCCTTTATTGTTATGCATTTTCTACAATATAGCTCACTGTTAGAGAAAATGGACGCATTAGTGTGTTCAGAGCTGTCCAGTGAGGCCTATAAGAGCCGTACTCGAGTCTGACAATACTGGCCAATATAGCCGTTAGATTCCTTCAAATAAGCCCTCTGTGTGATTGTCCGAATTTTGCTTGGTCACGTTTCGTGTTAGAAGATAGAAGGCCATTGGTGTCTGTCTGTTTTGCTGACACGTCGATCGTGTATGGTCATCTCTGTTGATTTGTTAGGCTGGCTGTTATCGCCATACCAATGTTGCCTGATACAGGAATTGGAAGCGGTATTTGTCATGAAGATTCTTGTTGGCAATCCCCAGGCTATTTAAGCATATTTAGGATACTGGTCGTCCGCTATACAGGTCGCCGTCCTACCTCTCAGGAGGTAGGGCAATAAATATAGCGCTAAATCTACACATATACCTGTATAGCAATTGTACATTATGCTACATTAATTCCTGATAAAAAAACATAACATGTCTAAAACAATGGCCTAATTTTGATTCAAACACCGAGGGAAGATATATATATATATTTTCTAGAATTGTCTATTTCTTCTTCACCATAATAATGTGAGAACAATGGAAGAGAGTTAATGATTTATTCATAGCCATTGTTCCGAAATCGCATGGTAGGTGTACCATTGGCGGCAGTAAATTATGTTTTCATGTCACACATCGAAATCACGTGGTACCATTCCAAGATGGATACCAATTGACGATACATGATTGTAAGGCAGAAAGGCAAACTATAAGGCAGCTTCTATATTATGTAATTGTATGATCTTAAGCTTTTAAACATTTGTAATTTTTGCAGTAAAATCAAACCTGGTTGCTCCTCACGAAACAATATGAAAATAATAACAGATTGTGAGAGAAATCAGCAGTTGTGTTGCCACGAGGATATGTATATTGTCCCAGCTTGCGAGGGCAATATGTACATCGGAGGGGCAAAACGCTGCATATTCCCCACAAAATAAGTTAATATTTTCATTATTATATTTAGCTACTTTTATTTGACCACAAAATTACAATGTAAGGTTTTCAAACGCTAAGTTTTGTGTGGGTACACCCCGTGAATTTGTCTTCACGGCAATACGCGCGCGTATATTTTTAGCGATTAGAAACTTCAGTAGGATACATCCCGAAATCTACGGACGTCTATCTGTGCTCCACGATGTTCTAAATTACCATTTCACTTATTTGTACGCACAGAAAAGTTGATTCTTTTGTATTTCGAACTGAACCAGCTCGACAAAATTAGGCTTTCGGATGCTGTGTTTTATGGAGCGCGAGAGAACGGCACAGCATCTGGTGTTTAATTATCTCCTTTGGTGCTGCGGTTTTATGCCATTCAAATTTATACAGGAACACAATGTAATAAATATACTGAATAATTGTTATTGCTATCAATCAAACAATACGAGAGCTCCAAATTCAGTTTCTTTCGTAGAGAATCAGTTAACTAAAAATCTCCTATATATTATTAGTTGAGGGAGTTTTACAGTTAGATATAAAAAAATCGTTGTAATCCGTCCAACAAATGTTTATGAATAGTGTATTAAGTTTGTTTGCTGGATATATATAATAATAATATTAATAATAATAAAGACTTTATTTGGACTGGGTGGCCCAATTAGCAGGCAGGTTAGCCTTCCTTGAGGCACAGGAAAGTGTTAATAAAAATGTTAGTATATATAGATATTAACAATAAAATACATAATAAAATTAACATCATTAACATATGTACCACTGACATTTTATGCGAACTCACAGTTCTCATTCTCATTCTGTAGCGCCATCTATGTGGTACATCACACCAATTTTATTGAGAAATCTCTTTGTTCTGCCATTTAACTGAAGCCCGTCTTTCTTGAAATTGTATTTATATCTACTTAGATTATGGGGGTAACAGTGTCAGGAAGAGATATTGACATGTGGAATTCTTCATGAGTGGAGGCTGGCTACGCTATGTACCATTTAGTAACTAATGAGCATGTAGTCGTTAAATGTTTTAATTCCATGTGTCTTCATGTTCATTGTAGGTTCAATATTTGACCCCGAGTCAACTGAGATCGAGGCTGCATTCCGGTATGCGGTTATACGGTTCAACAATGTAGACAACAATATGTTTGAACTGGACCACATCCCTAACACAGTCAGGGTTTCGGACAGCTTTGAATTGAGCACAGCCAGTGAGTATCAATTTCCATTTAACATATCAAGCTTATTTAAAATAGAGACTAAAGACAAGTACTTGATATATATTCATAGTAATATTTTTTATATACTTCTAGATTTATTTATTGGTATAAGTATAAGTGTACGAATTATTCCATTACGCCTGTCAATAGTAGATCACCATATGCCGTGCTGTGAACTCAACAGATATACACAGCCTAACGATCATATGACGAGATAACAAGGAATTATATCCAGGATGCAGGCTTTCTGCCTCTCGAAGAGTTATATGAAATCTCATTGACCAGCGAACGGATTCCCGATTTTCTAGGGAAATACGTATTCTAGGTCAAAGCAAATCAATGCCATATCGCGGTGTTAAGGAATATTTTATTCCGATACTTAACTAATTTGGATGAGCTTTATATGATCCAGTTTCACCCGATTTTCATGTGTTAAGTTTTTGTTTCACTACTATGCCCCCCCCAACCCAAATATAGCCAATGATTCGTTTTGTGTAACAAATACCAAGCAGATATTCAGAGTGTCAACGAACTAGTGAAACTACAGTTTTGGAGTTTTGAGGTTTCATTGAGCTACATGTTTCTCCTGTTTAATCGACGTGCAGGATGAGATAATTCTATAAATTATCATTACGAATATTGTGAATTCACGGATCCCTAGACATACTGTGAAGGTTCGAAAATGAGGACAATATCAGACATTGAATAAGGCTAATATCGGACATACAATTCCACATTTTAAGACGCTAGTTTATTGTCAAAGGGAGACAATTGTGCAGCTAGATTCTATAGATTTTCTCAGACCTGCACTTGTAGCTACCAGTTATTCTCCAACCTTTTTCTATTCGAGACCACTGCTTCGTCTCCTGAAAATTTATTGATGTGTTTCAAAGTTATAATTTTAGATGAACGAATTTTTTATCTTAAATTTATTCACTACACTCATTATAATAGTCTGAAAATACTGCTATTAAACCTTCTAGCTGCCATTAACTCGTTCCATTTGCTCGTAGAATTTAACTCTGTTACACGATAACATGAATCGATGGTGGGAACATCGAACAGCGTATTGTGAGTATTTTCTATTATGATAGCGCAAACAGTTTCTATAAAATTCCAATATATTTCAGTAATATTTCAGATTATGCAAGAATAGGTTTGGCAAACGAAAGCTGGCGTCATCGAATGGTTTATGGTGCTTACATTTACTGCTGGGGATTTGACGCAATAATTCCCCCAAAAAGTATTGTATGCGGAAAATATCTCTTTTTCTAAAGGTGTATCCCTTCATCTTTACTAAATATAATTATACACAACTTTGACAGGGTCAAAGAATATTCCAATTTTTCAAGTTTTTAGAACCTTGTCAATGAAACAACGCACGGCTTGTAATTTCCTCTGCAATACTTTTGCTGTTTTCCCTGTACATTTCTGTACAAATAATTTGAGAATGCTGTGAAGAATTGTCAATGGCAGTTGGTACGTACTACTACTAATTTGAATTGGGATGGCGCATTCAAACCTAATAAAACTAGGTTTGTGTACGCCAAAACTTAACTCTGAGTTTGCTCTTTACAAAAACAAATAAAGTAAATAAATGAAACTAAGAGAAAATATTTTAATCTTGCAAAAATCATGCTGGATGTAATACAAGGAATATAGACGTCTCAATGATTTGGAGGGTTATTTTTTAAATAGGACAGTAGAGGCAGAAACGAGAGCGGAAAGCTACCATTGCATGCAAACTCCAATAAATTAGTGTCATGCTGAAAAATGGATATTTATCTATATGCAACCATGCAAAACTTAGAATTCCAAGCGAAAGTTAAAAATATTGTATAACTTAAGTTAAAAGAGCCACGCATAGACAATCAAGCATTTTCAGTATGACAAGAGTAGTACCAACAGCTGTGATGTAAATCTTCCAACGACCAAAAAAAATAAAATAAAAAATAAATAAATAAAATATATGGAAATTAAAAGGGCCAGTAAACTGTGCGCATTGTTAACGCAGTGTTGAAGACACCACTATAATATTATAGGCATAACACGATGTGTAAAATAAAACACATGTCCTGGAGAAATATCAACAAAGAGAGACCTTGAAAGCATCGCAGTCTGCCAATATTTAGTCAAGAGGAATAGAGATATTTAAAAGCATTAACATAAGTGTAAGCCTATCGACATGATATAAGGTTTAATTAGGCTATTTAGCCTACAATCTATTTGACTTGACAACAAATTCTGTCACAGTTTCGACTAGGATTTAAAACAAAAGTTAAATTAAACGTATCCATACCCGTTGATGTAAGTTTTAAAAACATTTATTGTCTAACAACCGTAAAATGGTGCAGGTAAATACAAAATGGTGAATATCTTCCAGGACACCACATGTATCACAATGCCCTGTGGCGAGTATACAGAGTCTGTGCATGTATGTGTTTAGGAGGAGGAGGAGGAGGAGGAGGAGGAGGAGGTGACCTGACTTAAATATAAAGAGTTGCGCATCTTGTAACCTGGAGGCATACTGAAGTCAGACCCTGACTTAGTTGAAGGATTAATTACAACGCATATAAGGGGAGTGGGAACAGGTGCCGACATACTGACAAAGCCACATGACTTCACAGCATAGTCTTCTGGTTAACCTATTCTAAAGCACATACCAAGAATCTAATGACTAGTGATATGTGTTGTATCTCGGGTACGCTTTTATTGTACCTGTTCATGCGGCAACTTGGATGATATGACCACACGGCCCCTAGCACCGGCATAAGCGGTATTAGATACAAATCTAGAGAGCTTCGATGGGAATGCTCTGACAACTCGTATATTGGTAACTGGTGAGCTGTGTCGCTGTGACAACACGTACACTGGAGATTGGTGAGCTGTATCGTCGTCAGATGGAAATGACGGCATTTAACACAAAAGACTAGTCTGTAAGGCCCGATGTCGACCCCGAATCAACTTCACACAATGCCAACATATATCAAAGACCAAAAGGTGTACAGGGGGCGGACCTCGGGGACGAAACGTCCACCAGCAGAATCTTGCAGTAAAACTTTGATAAAACGCCCCTTAGTAGACGAGTCCCACTCCTCTTGCCACGTACGATGAAATTCCGCCTTTATGTAGGACATAGCCTCCGATACAGTTAGACCAACTTGGATTGTTACTGTGGGGAAAGACAAAGCAGTCTTGGCATGGGAGTCGGCTCGATCATTTACCCTTAAACCGCAGTGCCCCTGAATCCATTCGAAAAACACTAAAACACTTTGGTGACACAAGTATGATACAGTGAAAATTAGTTCATATAAAATATCGGAACGTTTTGAATAATTGAAATTGGGAAAGGCCTGTCATGCACTTTAAAGAATCTGTCAAAATAACATCTCTTGGTGGCTTGGACTCGCCTAACCGGTGTAAAGCCATAAGAATTGATATAAGCTCAGTGGTAAAAACATATATATGGTCGATATGCAGTGTATTTAAACTCCGGCACACAGAACGCTGTCCCAGTTCTTCCGTCGTCTGGACATTTTGAACCATAGGTATATACCTGTGGATACTGTGACCAGTTACTATGTATGTGTTCTCTGGCACATGATTCAATAATATACAGGGGTTCTGATTTTTTAATTGTCTTGCTGATGTTAGTTGAGATGAATGGTAGTTCTAACTTCCACGGAGGGGCTGGTGAGGATAGTTATTTTAATAAACCAACACCATCCACTACAAACTGTTCGATCAACTTTTTACATCTAAGGCTGAAGGGCTCTGTGTCTCGCTTCGCAGACTTTTCGTGTAATTTGTTATGTGCCAAGTATCCTCGGTAAGGTAAGAAGATGTGTTGGACACAACCCCTCAGCTTAAATAGAAACTTGAGGCATTGCATTTCCCTTCTAATACTTAATGGCAATTACAAGCGTCTGGTCCGTCATTCATAATTCAGCCGTCGTCCATTAGAGAATATCCCCGTCCATAATCCAAAGACCTATTCCATATTCCACATAACAGTATTAGCACCAAATTCAAGAAGACAATCATAGTATACATAAACATAGGCTTGTTTCCTGCAAGAGAGAAGCGGTCAACAGTTTTCAATGATGCCGGCAAGACCTCATGATGTTCCAAAAATATCAAATCCGTATCGCTGATCAGTATTCTTAATCCATAATATTCGTTGTAAAGTCGTCATCTAAAGAATGATGTATCTCAGTCACGCTTTGATTGTGACTGTTCATATGAGTATCACGAGGATCTTGAAGTACATTGGTTCATAAGGCCCCTAGCCCCCGGGTTAAGCGGAATTAGACACAAGACACAAGTCTCTACAGGCAACTTGCAAGACATTTAAGGGTGTAGACCTCAGACCCCCTGTACATATGCGTAAAGCTTGGCACTGTATAGAATCCAGTTTCGCCTGAAGGTGGCTAGAACAAAAAGAATACGCCTGAGCCCCATAGTCAAGGCGTGATCTAATTAGACTTCTGTACATAAGAAGTAGGGACTTCTTGTCAGCACCCCAAGACGAAGCATTACGCATAATATTAATGCATTTTGCACTTAATAATCAGGCTGTCAATGTGATCAGGCCATGTTAGTCTCTTATCAAATATCATATCAAGATATCTGAATGTAGATGTAAACTTTAGTTTGGAATTATATATAAATAAATCAATACATGTATATGTTGGTACAAGTTTGCGGGGGGGAAGTATTGCCCCATTTAGCTATATCAGCCAAACCAGCTCGGATGTATTTTAAAACCACTTGCAATTTTTTCCAGGAAACCATATAACCTTGTCGTCGGCAAATAATAATTTATTAAGTTTGGGGTTAATCGCTTCAGGTAGGTCATCAATCATTATGGAAAATAGAGTGAGAGACAACACACTCCCCTGAGGGGTACCATTTTCGACATATACACTCTTGGAATAAAACGCATAAAATGGTTGGATAAAAATGATTGAATCCATCCAAACATTTTACCGCCGATTCCTATATATTTCAGTTTAGTTAATAAACCTTTGCGCCACATCATGTCGTATGTTTCTCAATATCAAGGAACACAGCTAATAAATACTCGGTGTTTACCAGGGCATTTTTAATACATGTTTCTAGGTTAACTAAATGGTCTAAGGTAGATCTATTTCTACGTAAGCCACTCTGGAAAGTAGATAAAATGTTGTTATTCTGTAAACACCGCGCAAGACGATTATTTACCATCTCAGTTGTACGCGGGGAAAGCAAGTACATTTATACCAGCTCTTATAACAGGACCGAATTTCCATAATCCCAATTTTCACACTCCGTCAGCACTCCATCCATAAAACGTGCTAATGCATTCTGAGAACCAGGCAGCAACGCCAACGCTTGGAATTTAATTGCTGATAGACAAATTAAATAAAAATGTAAATATCATTTCTAAGCCGTCGGAAATGACAAATTAATCAAGAGATAACACAATTGATGGGGCCTTTTTTTCAAACAATATTTTCACAATGGGAGCCTACTAAATTATGTCGTATGTAATAAATATCCAAATACAAGCGTCTAGTCCGTCATTCATAATTCAGCCGTCGTCCATTAAAGAATATCCGCGTCCATAATCCAAAGACCTATTCCATATCCATATAACAGTATTAGCACCAAATTCAAAAAAGACATTCAAAATAGGCTAGTTTCCTGCAAGAGAGAAGCGGTCAACAGTTTTCAATGATGCCGACAAGACATCATGATGTTCCAAAAATATAAATCCGCATCGCTGATCAGTATTCTTAATCCATAATAATCGTTCTAAAGTCGTTATCTAGAGAATGGTGTATCTCAGTCACGCTTTGATTGTGACTGTTCATATGAGCACTATGAGGATCTTGAAGCGCATGGTTTCATATGGCCCCTAGCCCCGGGAGCATGCTATTTTGCTATCAGCATGCGATATGTATCGCCAAATTTGAGAAACTCTGAGTGGAGGCGCTTGGAGGAATAGCCCTGTTTTATAAGTTTCTGCAACAATGTTTTGTGACGTTGATTGAAATCGTCACAATTAACACAGGATCTAGCAAATGCTACTAGGCGAGATATGTATACGCCATATGCAGGTCCCACTGGAATATTACTGTCCAGAAAGGGATAGTTTACGATGTCGAAATTGTAATCATCTCTTTTGTCATAAAGTCGACGAGAGAGAATGCCCGCTTCATTTTTGTAGAGATATAGATCTAAATATGATGTGCCTGTAGGGCTACATGTATCTGTAGTTTCCTTCAAATCCAGTGAAGGTGGATAATTGTTCGACGTTAATTGTCACATGTATGAATCTATAGTCCGGTTCGTTAACTGAAAATGTCGGCCTACTAGAGGAAATACGATTTTATTAATCGTAAATTATCAATTTGTTTTGATTGCATATTTAGTTGTCGCTATATATCGACAATCTTAAAGAAAATTGAGTTTATTTGAGAAACATCCCAGCTGATAGTTTTATCTAAACTTGATATAAGCAGAACACCCGACAGCCGGTAACAGTCAACGTCCGCAATGACTTTCCGCGTCAGTATATCGTACCGATGTTCAACGCTGTTCTGTGTGTCGGATGTTTGAAGCTGAAAAACACAGAATGTTCACAGAGGCGTCGGACGATTTCGAATACGAAAGGTATTATCCTTCAAACTTATAAAACAAATAATTAAAAGAACTGTTACGAAATAGTCTTGCAGAAAGGCAATTATCTGCCGTGGTTGGACCAACCAAATAGTGCGCATCTGCTACATTTAAGGATTCATAGTCCTTACGGCTTCCCAGTCCTGTGAATAATGCATATAGATCAGTCTGAGAAAGATATATATCCCCCTTCACCGTCTAGATGGAACGTTGTATGCAGTATACAGGAATGACCAGCATACCACATTTACATGTATACATTTTACACAACAGTAGCATTTGTTAACACTCAAAATGTGACAATTTCAGGGACATAAAACTTCAATAAACTGATTGAAAAGGTAATACTTCCATGTTTCATGTTGCTCAGTAGATGAACTGTTCCGGTCGCACTGGGTGTAGAACACTTTCCCCTTGAAATTTCCACCATCTACCCCTCCCCCAGTTGAACACATTCCTCCCTATTCTCCCGAAATATCCCAACCCTATCAATGGTAAACTTTTTTCCCTGAAAATATTGTAAGAATTATTTGTCAATCAGATACGATCGTAAGAAATCTTTTATTACTTTCGGTCAATTTATGTATCGTATTGAAGTAGTCGCTTTATTAATTTTGAGTTCGGTCAGAAATTTTAGAATATTTGAAAATATTATAGGATCTATTTTTTTTTGTCGAATGTATTTTGCTGAATGACTAGGTAAATATATGTTGAGATATTTTCCTAGTGTATATGAAATACTCGTTAGTCTCTGATATTTGAACTGTAGGCCTAATGACAGTTTATAACATGTATTGTTATACTTTAACTACAACACATATAAGGGAAGTGGGAAGAGGAGCCGACATACTGACAGAGTCACATGACTTCACAGTATAGTCTTCCGGTTAACCTATTCTAAAGCACATACCAAGAATCTAACGATTCGTGATATGTGTTGTATCTCAGGTACGCTTTTATTGTACCTGTTCATGTGGCAACTTCGATGATATGACCACACGGCCCCTAGCATCGGCATAAGCGGTATTAGACACAAATATAGAGAGCTATGGTGGAAATGCTCTGACAATTCGTATATTGGTAATTGGTGAGCTTGGTAATTGGTGAGCTGTTTCGCTGTGACAACTCTTACACTGCGGATTGGTGAGCTGTATCATCATCAGATGAAAATGACGGCATTTAACACAAAAGACTAGTCTGTAAGGCCCGATGTCGACCCAGCATCAACTTCCCACAACTGCCAACATATATCAAAGACCAAAAGGTCTGTACAGGGGGCGGGCCTCGGGGACGAAACGTCCACCAGCAGAATCTCGCCATATACAGGAAAAAATTACAACACATATAAGGGAAGTGGGAAGTGGTGCCCACATACTGACAGTCACATGACTTCACAGTATAGTCTTCCGGTTAACCTATTCTAAAGCACATACCAAGAATCTAACGATTCGTGATATGTGTTGTATCTCAGGTACGCTTTTATTGTATCTGTTCATGTGGCAACTTGGATGATATGACCACACGGCCCCTAGCACCGGCATAAGCGGTATTAGACATAAATATAGAGAGCTATGGTGGAAATGCTCTGACAACTCGTATATTGGTAATTGGTGAGCTGTTTCGCTGTGACAACTCTTACACTGCGGATTGGTGAGCTGTATCATCGTCAGACGAAAATGACGGCATTTAATACAAAAGACCATTCTGTAAGGCCCGATGTCGTCCCAGCATCAACTTCCCACAAATGCCAACATATATCAAAGATTAAAAGGTCTGTATAGGGGGCGGGCCTCGGGGACGAAACGTCCACCAGCAGAATCTCGCCATATACAGGTAAAAATTACAACACATATAAGGGAAGTGGGAAGAGGTGCCGACATACCGACGGAGTCACATGACTTCACAGTATAGTCTTCTGGTTAACCTATTCTAAAGCACATACCAAGAATCTAACGATTCGTGATATGTGTTGTATCTCAGGTACGCTTTTATCTTTTATTTTATAGGGAGATATACGTATTTGGATTGTGTTAGAGCGGAACCTCCTACCTTTACGTTGGATGGATTGTCTTCCATTTGTTTCACAAACCAATGAAATTATCACATTTCCATCGGAAAATTCGAACTGACCAATCAAATGTATTAAACATATCCCATGATGCCACACATAAACATCTATTTCCTTCTGTTCGTTTATATAAACTCAATCATTCCATACATGTATCTAATACCGCTATCTGATTCCACTAGAGTCGATGCTAGCGGCCGAACACTCACGTTGTCCAAGGTATGGACACGAAGATAGATCTACAATAAAGGCGTGGCTGAAACACCAGAACGTTCGATAATATCTCGCGCTCCTTAAAGTTTATGGCTGCTATGTGGATGGTGCTTATTAACCCCTTTCTCTCTCGCTTCTGTTATGTTACATGAATGTTAAAATATCATATCAATACGCACGAACTCACTAGTACGATTAATGTAATATCAGCAATGCATATTTCAATATGTGGGAATAAACGCATTATGATGCTGGACCGCGAAATCGGTATGGGAAGCGGCCCGTAAACCACAATTTCAATCAAAAAGTTATTATCCAGATCAAATGCGAACTCACTATGTTCTTGTCTAAAATGCGCACGATAATTATTCAGCGTATATCCTTCGATACACCTTTGTAAACAATTTATGGTCTAAAAGAAAATAGCTGAATACAGTTAACGTAGTAAAAGATATTGCGTGTATTGTGATCGTGAATAAGCCAAATGTGGACAGAAGTGACTGACATATGGATATGCTCCAGTATATCGGTTCTGTTCTCTTCTTGGTTACCGAATTCGTAGTTGATCTTCTGGATAGTAAATATGTATTTGAATATATATTAGAGAGAGTGAATTCAGCTAATCAACGTACTGCATCTAGGAATATTGACATGGTTTTGGATGAGAGATGACAGTTTGAGCGATTTTCTGATTAGGCATTAAGAAGCAATGTTATTTCAACCGGGTATGTTAAAATTATGTGACAGCCTTAAAAGGATAATGCTTAAAAGAAAAGCAGCTATCGACAAACAAAGATTAGACGCTGGGGAAATTCAAGTAGCTGAAGAAAAAAAACATGCTGATGTTTCATTTAGCTCAGTAGAAGAATGCATTTATTGCATGTCTGAGAAATGCGATTTTTTCGTGGTCTTTCAGTGAAATGCTTCTAAATCGAATACTTAATAAGCACTGGCTGTTTTACCCAGATTGTAATGGCGGATAATTACCTGGGTTGGACTATAATCAGTTTGTTTGAGAGACTCTCTCTGTCAGGTTGTATTCGAAACTTTTTAGCCGGGATGCGCTACCACAGACGTGGAGTGGAACTGAAGTGGCGTATCATTCATGACTGGTGTACCCTAGAATCTCTTTCCATACTATTGATTTATTTATCTGTTTGTCCATTAGGAAACGCAAAATTCTATCAAAATGTCATTTGTAAGGGAAATCTAATAAACATCGGCGAAATATTTTCCCATGAATTGACAGCATGGGGAGGAATGATAAGACTAAAAGAAAAAAACAGGAATTTACGCCAAGATACTTGCATCGATTGAAAAGTTGTATTGGAGAGGGAAAGGCACACAGACCGGCTTAGAGAATATCCCTTGGTGTAATGGGAACAATATCCCCTTCTTGACGTCTCTGGCCAATAGGGACCGACGGTTTAATGGAATAGTGACACCTTCTACAGCC
>JAVTVY010000645.1:0-34697 GCA_036873755.1 Hanleya hanleyi
CACAGTAAAACAAACTGAAATATCAAACATCGTGTTTTATTATTTAACGCACCGTCACATTAGGTACAAGGGTTTACTGAGCTCAATTCAATGATCAGCATGTAGACATAGAGAGTATGTGCGGCATGTTATGGTATTCATCAGTGCGAGGGTGACGCATTCAACCGATGGTGGTGGTCGGTCAGCTTGGTCAGGAAAAACGTGATATTGGTTACCCTCTCTACCACCCATTGTATGTTGGGGCGTTGACGATGTGCCCATCTCAAGGTTCCACGGTGTCCAGTATCTCCAGCATCGTCTCTAGTGACCTCCGGTTAATGATGGTGAACGGCTGGTCAGACACATAGATATTATTGCCGGGATAAGAATACCGTAACTGGCCCGTCTTTTTGTGACGTAAGATGTACCCGAAAGCGACATTCAATTTGAAGGCCGTAGTTTGATCTTTGAAGATGGCTTCCACGTAGCTGCGTAGACGGGTGCGGTTGGTCAGTGGAAATTGTAAATATCTTGAATAGGGCCATGAGGGTGGAAACAGTGCCGTGTCATGGACCAATGGCGCCGATCGATGTCACTCACTGGATGGTTGTCCTGCAAGAGATCGCCCAGAAAATGTTCGATGTTGTCAGGCGTATGACTCGAAACCGTAACGCTGGGGTCCGGCTGGATATCCAGGCTCTTCTGAACTGTGGGTATAGGCGGGCTCTCCTTCATCGCATCACCATTGGCGTTCGTTTCCCCGGGCTTATCTTCACTGGGTCTGACCTTCCGCGGCTCCTCTTCAGTAGGAAGTTGTCGCCCAAACCGTAGAGACGGACCATGAATCAACCGTTGGTGTCGCAGCAACTGACTGCGTCGTTTGAAGCGTTGACCACAATCCTCGCATGGACGCTTGCGTGGCCCATGAATTGAACGTTCGTGGCGCAGTAACTGAGCCTCCCGATTAAATGACCCTGCGCAGGTTCTACAAGTATACCGTGCATCGTTGTGGGTGGAGGCCTCGTGGCGTCGTAAATTATCCAGACGAGTAAACTGCCTCTGACAAGTTGTGCAAGTGAACATCTTGGTGGAATCGCCCAGAAAATGTTCGATGTTGTCAGGCGTATGACTCTGTACCGGGGCATGAATCAAACGTTGGTGTCGCAGCAACTGACTGCGTCGTTTGAAGCGTTGACCACAATCCTCGCATGGACGCTTGGGCGGCCCATGAATTGAACGTTCGTGGCGCAGTAAAGCATCTTCCCGATTAAATGACCGTGCGCAGGTTATACAAGTATATAGTGTACTGTTGTGGGTGGAGGCCTCGTGGCGTCGCAAATCTTCTGGGCGAGTAAACTGCTTCTGGCAAGTTGTGCAAGTGAACATCTTGGTGGTTGACAGAGTGTCTGACGAAACGGCCAGGCCGCTTCCCTTTCCTAGCACGCTAGCTGGTAATCTATTTTCAGCACACTCTACTCCAAGTCGAGGATCGAAACTGGTGTACTGGTGTACGACTGAGCCGCATTGCGCGCGCGCGCGCGCATGAAGACCCTCATACATACCTCAAAGCAGGCGCAGACGCGAAGTGCCCGGATGTAAAAATGACGTCACTTCCGGTTTGGGTGAATGGAGCGTGACCTTTGGACATGTCCAGACTTGTCTGACCGCCATTGTTGGAAAATGGCGGATAATGGCAACTAATGGCGGAAGGTGGCCGCCATTGTGGGAAAATGGCGGATAATGGCGGCTAATGGCGGAAGGTGACCGCCATTGTGGGAAACCTCCCACAGACAGGTCAGTACATGCATTTCTATGATGTTCACGCATAATAAAAGGATTGATCTGTAATTTGTGTTGTTGTTGCTGTTGTTGCTCCCCTTTTTTGGACTAACCCATCAGAATAGTACGTATCACGGACTACACCCGTAGAGCTACATCTGGTCTATAAAACACGTCCCTCTGGATCCCACACCTTCATTTCTACAGAGCCATGGCGGAGATCCAGCCCCATGCGACTCGCATTTTACAGTATGCCACCGTGGTGAATTCATTCACGGGTTACCGAGCACTGGTCTGGTCCATGTTTGCAGATGGCGACGACAACGAGGGACGACGCCAGATCCTGAACGAGTTCACAGAAGCGGTCCTCCACAGAGTGCACTCGATGGAGAGGCGTGCCATCACTCACCACTACTGGACTATGACAGCCATCCTTGATGCTCGGGCTATGGACCACGAGCGCTCACGCCGGAACCAGCACCGGCTGGTTGGCCTCATACTAGTCTGCGCCCTATTGACCCTGGCGCTGTGGTATTGACACTATAAATACCAGGGTCAGACAGAGTGTGTGTCATTCACCGTTCGACATTTGGACCAAGCATGTCATCCGTCCTACGAGCCATCCTCCCCCTTACACCTTACCAGGTGGGATTATACGTTTATGAAGACTATGTGACTCTGGTGGAAGATAGTGGCGGGGATTGGAGGGCGTCCCCTGAGACTTTATCGAATACGGTGACACTACAGCGTGATGGGTGGACTAAGTTTAAACGAGTGTTAAGCGGTGAATTGTACGGACGCCTGATCCACATGGACAATGCCATTTATGTATACCGTACTTCCCTATTCTCATGGGTGGGTCGCTACCAAGACCATGCACGAAGTATGATGCTAACGCCCTCTCTGTGGTCAGCCTTGGAGGAAATAGTGCTATTGTAGACCAGTTATTTACACCCGACGATCGAACACCCGACCAGTTGGCGTGGGCTCGTGCTATTGAGGACGCGCTGGCTGAACCCCATGAACAACTACATGAACCCGACGACGACGATGCCATTGATTACCCGGCTAGACTCAGTCAGCCCAATGACATGACCACCTGATCCTTTGATCTCATGGGGTTCTCCCTATAAATACGGGAGACAGTGAAATCTGGTACCATTCACGTACTGACCATGACGGAGCATATAGTACTGGCGTATTTCAGCTTGACCCCCGAGGTTTTCCTGCACGTGTATGCGGATAAGGTCGATATCATGGAGGAGGTGGTGGGAGACACGGACCCTACACAACCGTGCCCGGCTCACATTCGTCTGACCCGGGAGGGCTGGATCAAATTCAAACGGGTGTTGTCTGGTGAACTGGACGGCGACCTCATCCACTTGTGTCACGATGTGTACATTCGACGCGGCCCTTTCTTTGCTCAATTGGCTCGGCTAGATGGAGGTACAGTGCATTTTACCCTTCACCCTGATCTATGGTCTGCATTGGAAGATGCCGTGGTAGATGTGGATGAAGTGCTTATCAAGCGGTCATCAGACGAGTTGGACTGGTCATTTACTATGGCCACTGTGGAAGCCCACGAAGAAAATCAGAAAGAAACTCCGGCCCAAGATACACCCGTTATAAATAAACGATAGAGCCAGGGTCCATCATCATTGTGTCACCATGAAGCGCTGGGAGAAAGTGTTGGATAACTTATACTACAGTCCCGACAGTCCGGCGGCCTATAGTGCCTTGTCGGCTCTCTATCGAGCGGCCAAACCCCAGGGGATACAACGTGCCCAAGTCCGAGATTGCTTAAGAAAACAAGACACCTATACCTTACATCGAGCTGTCCGTCGCCATTTTCTACGGAACCGGGTCATCGTGGGAGGAATAGATGCCCAGTGGCAAGCGGATTTGGTGGATATGAGCGCCTTTTCCAAACACAACGATGGAAATCGGTATATCTTGACGTGCATCGATATCCTATCCAAGTATGCGTGGGTGGTACCCATCCGGACGAAAACGGGGGCAAATCTCATAGCGGCGTTCAAAGACATCTTCAATACCGGGCGCAAACCTTTGTATTTGCAAACCGACGAAGGCACGGAATTCCTCAACAGACCGTCCCAAGCCTTTCTCAAGAAACAGAAGGTGTTTTTCTTCCATACGTACAACGAGACCAAGGCTTCCGTGGTGGAAAGGTTCAACAGGACATTCAAAGGCCGCATGTATAAATAGTTCACCTATAAGAATACAAGGCGGTACATCGATGTTCTACCGAAACTGGTGAGGGGTTACAATCGAGCCTATCATCGAAGTATACAGAGAGCCCCCATTACCGTGACCCAACGCAATGAAGCCCAAGTCCGGCGTGTCTTGTACCCCAGGCCATCGCGGCGAACGACGAAGGAGATGTTCAAGGTCGGGGACCCTGTACGCATCAGTAAAGTCAAGGGCAAGTTCGAGAAAAGTTACTTGCCCAACTGGAGCGATGAGCACTTCCTGATTAAACGGCGCCTACCCTGACAGCGGCGAGTCTATGAACTGGAAGATCTCCAAGGGGAAACGTTGCTGGGGACGTTTTACGACACGGAATTACAGCCTGTTGTAAAAACACAGCAAGACTACTACACGGTGGAGCAGATTTTGAAAACGGAACGTCGACGTGGCAAACTCTTTCATTTCGTGAAATGGCAAGGTTGGCCCAGTTCCTTCAATTCCTGGGTCGCTGCCAACCAGGTGAAACGACTATAAAGCCAGACACCACTGCCGTCCTCCTACATTCCACGTCCGACCATGAACACGGTGCAACCGTCTCTGAACACAGCGTCTTCCAAAACGCGCAAAGCGAAAGTAGGCTTTGGGGTGATAGTGCTAACCCTGCTGAGTGTGTTGTACGCAGGTGTGTTTTACGACGTAGCCTATGTCAGTACGTTACTTAACCAACTGAGAACACCAGCCATCAGTGAAACGGGTCTACAGAGAGCACCAGTCGTATCGAGCCCAGTCACCACCACTACCACACCCCGCGTACAAGCACACTTACACCAAGTACACCTACTACGTCTCAAGACCCAGCGGATTTCATCCCTCACAGTGAACCGACCACCCACGTTGTACCCATCACCACCATCATCATCCCTGAACGTGAACAGACAACGACGACCGACGTTGTACCCGCCACCACTCCAGTTCACTCGTACGAAATTTACAAGAGCGGGTTACCACGACAACGGATAGACCTCAAACCATGGACCCTCGGTGGCAGTATCCCTTCACTTGCGTCATCGCAGGACCGACGGGCTCCGGCAAAACGCACTTCGTCAGGAAGCTCCTTCAACACGCTGACAGCATGATCACTCCACCCATTGCCCGAGTCGTGTGGTGTTACGGAGAATGGCAGGAAGCGTATGCAGCAATGCCCCACATCACGTTCGTGGAAGGCCTACCCAGCCTGGCCGATTTGGAACCCGACACCTTGGTGGTTGTGGATGATCTCATGGCGGAGACGGATGCACGGGTCACCCAACTCTTTACCAAAGGCAGCCATCATCGACAGCTCAGCATCATCTACATTGTGAAGAATCTGTTCAGTAAAAACAAAGAACATCGGAATATCAGCTTAAATGCCCACTACCTGGTGGTCTTCAAAAACCCGAGAGATACCACTCAACTGCTGCACCTGGCGAGACAGATGTATCCTGGCCGCACACCGTTTGCGTTGGAAGCCTTCAAAGATGCCACAACCCCTCAGCACGGGTATATGCTCTTCGACCTCGAGCAAGCCACCCCCGACCACCTTCGACTACGGACCGACATCTTTCCCGGAGAGACCCACCACGTGTACATGCAAAAATAATGTAAACACATCCACAGTGGCGCCCCCAGCTGGGGTCTGTGTGTTTGATGATAGGGAATAATAAAAAGAATGAATACCACAGCAGGGTTGACTTTGTCTGTGAGGTGGATAAAAAGGGCAGAGTTGTGGGTTCTAGCATTAGTTGTACAGGATGTCTGTGCGAGTACGGAAGCACGCTCCCACGCTCCGTGTATTGAAGACGGCCCCACCCGAGTTAGTCAGAACCATTGTACGCGGTGCGGACCCTGACCTTGTACGCTGTCTGTGCGAGATCGGGTACAATCTGTTAAAAGGCAACGTACCACTGACTCCGGCTCAGAAGACCAAGTTGGCCAAGCATAAGACAGGTCTCCGAACCCTAGTCCACAAGCGGGTCCCTCAAACGCAAAAGAAAAAGGTGTTACAGAAAGGCGGCTTTCTCGGGGCCATCTTAGCACCGTTGGCCGCTTCCGTGTTGGGTCCAGTATTGGGTGGACTCTTCGGGCGACAATGAACCACACGAAAAAAATGGTCCTCGTCGAACCACGGTTCCTTCAAAACCTCCAATCGCCCTACCCTGTCCCACCTACAGTGAACACCATAAACAGCCTCGATGGAGAGATGCAACAGATCTTACAGAGACCGGGGTTAAGCGACAGTGAGAAAGTACAACGGTACAATGAGACGCTTCAACGGTACATGACGTTCATGGACCAATACAAAACCCTGTCTACCCCAGCAACAGCAGCAGCAGCACCACCACCACCACCACCACCACCACGTGACAGACCGCTGACCTCAGCACCGCTCCAACAGCCGGGTCAGGTAGCCTCCACAGCCCCACAGTGGGTGGAAGACGAAGTGCTGAAGAGTGTACCAGCCTCGTTCAAGAAACAAGCTGGCCTGGTATTACAACGGATGAAACAGAATCCTAACATGACTTGGAATGATAAAGGCGAACTCTTGGTACAGAATCAGGTGGTGCCCGGCACCCACATGACGGATTTAGTGAATGATCTGATGCGTCAACGCAGATCGCACACCGATCCTCGAGGATGGGAGATCTTCGCTCAAGGCTTGAAAGACATGCATGTACCACAGGAATTGGTGGGGAACCCCCACCGCTGGGCCTTTATGCAGCAAACCCAGCAATTGCCGAGTGGCCCACTACCTTCTTGGGAAGCCGAATGGGAACCGGAGTCACCCCCCAAAACACCACCACAACGGGCACTTTCTTTTCGCGCCTATAAAAAACACCCTTGATCAAGACACCCCACATCTCCAGAGCCGTGACACGTAGCAAGTCACCGCGACGAACACGACGCCGCACACAATCGCCCAAGGCCTGGAAGACCTATTAAAACCAACAGCAGCAGCAGGACAGCTCAGTCGCCATGTTTTACCTGACCCTACCCAGTAACAGTTCGCTGGATGTGTTTCCTGACAACACCGTGGCCAAGTACGTCACCCATTTACCACAACCGTTACATTTACCTGGACGCTGGGAATGTGCCCTCGTGGATATCCAATACCCTTACTCGTGGTACAACGTGCGAGCCAATGAAGTGTGGTACGAGGTCACCTACGCAGGCGAAAACACCCGGCTCACCCTGCCCGAAGGCCAATACGATACCCCCAAAGAGTTCATGGGTGGGCTGTCAAGACTGATGCATGATGAGGCGCTACGGGGGGTGAAGGATAGTGCAGCACGCCGCATAGCCTTGCGTTCAAGAGAAACGTGTTCTTCGATGTCAACGTACACAACGACAAGGCACAGCTTACCGTCACCGATACCGTGAATGTGAAACTCAGTCCTACACTACAGCAAATGCTGGGTTTCGATCTACAGACGTTCGCTGGTCCCACCCAACACCATGGCGAGATGCCGATGGATATGAAGTCGGGTATGTACGAACTCTACGTCTACTCGGACGTGGTGGACAACCACATCGTGGGCGATATCAACACACCTCTGTTACGGGTGGTCCCCATTAAAAAGACGTATGGCGATCAAGTCACCCACAGTTTCACCCATATCATGTACCTGCCCGTACGACATACCGATATCAACACGGTGGATATAAGAGATGACACGGGACGAGCGGTGGCATTCGAACGAGGAAAAGTGGTGCTGACACTTCATTTTCGACAAGCACGTGCTCCCCACTTTGCATAATGAAAGTACCTTACGAGTGCGATGCACGCAGCTATGCCGACTATTATGCCCAACAGGCCGGGGTGGCTTTCCGGTCTTTAGCGGTGCACGCATGCAACGAGGACATGGACTGGGGAACATACTCGGCAGCATTGTGAAAACGTTCCTGCCCTTGGTGACGCGTGGGGTGAAAGCAATCGGCAAACAAGCGGTACGCAGTGGACTGCAAGTGGCCGGTGATGTCTTGGGGGGTACGGCACCCCGACAAGCCTTGAAACGGCGGGCCAAAGAAGCGGGAGGCGTCTTGGTAGCCAAAGCACAACGCACCGTAGGGAATAAAAGAGCTGCCCCACCGAGATCACGCACCAGTCGACGACCGACCCAGCGACGACGCACATCCAAGAAGACAAAGGATATCTTTTCTTAAAACATGTCCTTAATCCACGCCGAGTCCTGCCCCTCCACCAACAGTGAATTTGATTTGTGGACCGTGCCGCCCACACAAACCAGTGTCGAACAAGGATTATGGGTGGAGCATCTCCCGCTCTCCAGCATCAACGAAACCGGGCCCATCGAGTTCACCATCAGTAATGCGGATACGGCCTATGTGGATTTAGCCCATACCTACTTGTATGTGAAAGCCAAGGTGGTCAATGGAGCTGGCACGAGACTCGCTGACCAAGCAACGGTGGGCCCGACGAATCTCTGGCTGCACTCGATGTTTCAGCAGGTGGATATTTTTCTCAGCGACAAACTCATCAGTGACTCCACCAACACGTACCCCTATCGAGCCTACATCGAGACACTGTTGTCGTATGGCCGAGAGGCTAAAAAATCTCAGCTGACAACCGCTTTATTCTACAGGGACACGGCCGAGCACATGGACACGGCGGACAATGGGGGATATAACAAACGGAAGGCTTTCACTGCGAACAGTGCCTCGGTGAATATGATGGGTCGACTGCATGCAGACATGTTCATGCAAGACCGGTACCTCTTGAACAAGATCCCCATCAAAATCCGACTGATACGGGCGCCTCCGACCTTCGCCTTGATGGCCACTAACGTAGAGGGGCATGTAGCGGACTATAAGATTGTCATCCAAGACGCAGTCCTGTATGTCCGAAAAGTGAAACCGAATCCAGCCGTTCAATTGGGACACATGAAAGCCTTGGAAACAAAACCAGCCCAGTACCCTATCCGACGTGTGCAAACCAAAGTGTTCTCTGTGCCTGCTGGAAATATGGGCGCCAACAAAGAAAACCTGTTCCTGGGGGAACTACCCAAGCGATTGATCCTGGCCTGTGTAGAAAATACCAGTTTCAGCGGAGCCTACCCAGAGAATCCGTTTGACTTTAAACATTTCGGCATCAATTTTGTGGCCCTGCATGTGGATGGACAACAGGTGCCAGCCACGGCCTCAACCCCGAACTTTGCGCGGAGGAATTTCATTCGAGCCTATCAGAGCCTGTTTACAGCCACCGGTCAAATCAACCAGGACGAAGGGAATATGATCAGTCGGGAGGACTACGCGAACGGATACACGTTGTTCTGTTTCGATCTGACCCCCACCTTAGAGAACGACCATCAGCTGGCCCTGGCCAAGCAAGGCAACTTACGGTTGGAAATCCACTTTGCACGAGCCCTGGCGACCACCGTCAATGTGATCTGCTACGCCGAGTTTGACAACATCATTCAAGTGGACAAGGCGCGCAACGTCCTGTGTGACTTCTCCACCTAACATGGATACAGACCAGATAACCACCGTGCTGGAGAATGACCCAGAGACACGTAGGGTCTTTCAAGGGGTGTTCGCCCGAGATGTGTTTCCATTAAAGCGGACAATATTGCTTGTTTTACCTGTACCATCGATGCCGGGGAAGACCCTTATCTACTATCGTACAGATGTTTGACGAGTACCCCCAGGCCGAGGACCGCGATGTACTCGTCTATGACTGGGCCGCCCATCATTTCAACGTACAAGCCCCGTTCTGGGCTTAAGTTAATGACAAGCCCCTTGTTCTGGGCTTCAATGTATAAGCCCCTTGTTCTGGGCTTCAGTTAATGACAAGCCCCTTGTTCTGGGCTTCAGTTAATGACAAGCCCCTTGTTCTGGGCTTGAGTTTTCACGTGGTTGTTCTCACGTTGTTGTTGTTCACTGAATAAAAAAAAAAAAATGAGATCTCACCAAAAAACCCTGTCTTGTGTGTTTTATTCCTAATGCATCAATGCCCAATGTGGAGATTCAGTCAAACTGAAATCAGTGGTGTAGGATGGGGCCAAAATGTAACCCATCAAGTTTAGAATGCAAGAGCACTATAGTAAAAAATAGAGAGCCAATGAAATCAGCCTACAGACCAAGTACGTGTTTTTGGTCTAGGTTTGGAGCGGGCATTTCATTGAGGTACGTGTATACGGTGAGTGAAAAGACTCGTCCAACACGTATAGATTATGTTGATGACTATAAGTTCTAGGTAACCCATCAAGGTTAGAATGCAAGAGCACTATAGTAAAAATAGAGAGCCAATGAAATCAGCCTACAGACCAAGTACGTGTCTTTGGTCTAGGTTTGGAGCGGGCATTTCATTGAGGTACGTGTATACGGTGAGTGAAAAGACTCGTCCAACACGTATAGATTATGTTGATGACTATAAGTTCTAGGTAACCCATCAAGGTTAGAATGCAAGAGCACTATAGTAAAAATAGAGAGCCAATGAAATCAGCCTACAGACCAAGTACGTGTCTTTGGTCTAGGTTTGGAGCGGGCATTTCATTGAGGTACGTGTATACGGTGAGTGAAGAGACTCGTCCAACACGTATAGATTATGACTATAAGTTCTATGAGCATAATGCATGAAAGTGGCTTTGAACACCGTATTAGCCAATCAGTGGCCTAGAATGGAGCCAAAGGTAACCCATCCATGTGCAGAAAAACATTACCCGGGTATACAAGAACCCAGATGTAGGCGCGGACGTCAGCGAAAGCACACCGTGAGTACCCCAATTCGATTGGCTGATTGTTCGATCGCTGATTGGTTCTTTTTCTCGACCGCTGATTGGCTCTTTTTCTCGACCGCTGATTGGTCCAAATGGACCTGCCCATCTTTCCCAGGTTCATCAAGAATCCCCCTTTTTTTGTGCTCAAGCTCTGACTATAGCGATGCCGCAACATTGTCTCATTGACCTTTTGACCCGCGTCCGCGCGCGCGCGCACTGCCGGGGATGACGCGGGATGACGCGCGCGCTGCGGGGCGCTGGGGGGCCGGGGCCGAGCGGGGCGGGGAAACACCCCGGCGGTTGAACATACGGACGTGTAAGGGGAAACATTTGGAACTCTTCTATGTTTGGAGGTAGTTTTTTAGTGAAAAACCCGGAAGTGACGTCACAAACCCCACGTGACCTGCGCAGCAGAATGGAAACGACACCCTAGTATAACTCCCTCACCTAAGCTTCACATGGATACCTCACTCGATCCCATCGGCCCATGAGGAGCCCACCTACACCCCAACACGTCTATTTCTATACTACGGCCAGACTGCGCATGCGCAGAATGCCGATAGTTCAACCCCACACCCAGCCCATCAGATGCCCCTTCACGAATGCTTCACTTTGATACCTCACTCGACCCCATTGGACCACTCGTGGCTCCCCTAGACCCCAACACGTAGAGCGGGACCCATACAGGGTCCAGTTTTCGACACTAGGTGACCACATCCCGACAAAATGACCAGTTTTCGACACCGGATGTGCCGCCATCTTGAACATACGTGCCGCCATCTTGGATATGCCCCATAATGCACCGGGTCAAAATACTCGCTTCTGACTGGACGAGTGCTGTGTGACGGATTTGAAATACTCGCTTCTGATTGGACGAGAGCTCCGCATTGCGTCTGCGCATGCGCAGAATGATATTCCTACCGCACACCCAACCAATCAGATGCCCCTTCACCTAGGCTTCACGTGGATACCTCACTCGACCCCATTGCACCATTAGGGGCTCCCCTAGCTCCCAACACGGCTATTTTCATACCCTTGGGCCACCGCGCATGCGCAGAATACCGATAGTTCAACCCCATACCCAGTCCATTAGATGCCCCTTCACGAATGCTTCACATCGATATCTCACTCGACCCCATTGGTCCATTAGGGACTCCCCTAGCTCCAACACGTCTATTTCCATACCCTTGGGCCACCGCGCATGCGCAGAATGACCCTAATTCAACCCCACACCCAGCCCATTAGATGCCCCTTCACATAAGCTTCACTTTGATACCTCACTCGACCCCATTGGACCATTAGGGACTCCCCTAGCTCCAACACGGCTATTTTCATACCCTTCGGCCACCGCGCATGCGCAGAAAGCCGATAGTTCAACCCCACCTCACTTGATACCTCACTCGACCCCATCCGACCATTTTATCTAGGGACTACTTTTTCTCCGCGGAAGCTTTTTCCCCGAGACCGAATCACCGCCAGAAGCGCGACCAGACCGCATCACCGCGGATGAATACACCCTGAATACATCCTCTCCAACAATTGGAACTCTCCTGTGCTGGAGGTAGCTTTTGGTCCTTCTGCCGGAACTATACTCCCAGTGACCTCTCCTCCCGCCACGTGACCGCCACAAATGACCTCTACATCCGGGTGAAATGTTGTTTATTCTGCTTAATGACCACTACTGGCCAGATCTACATAAGTGACAAGAATGAGGAGCGACTTTTGTGGATCTGGTTTTAATCCAATAGACAACTTTGTTTCGCGGCTTACCGGTACTTGTTCACATGGATCATGCCCAAGACAACCTTGTTGTTCTCCATCCTCATACTGGGCTGTTGGTTCTGTCTTCACTGTTACATCTCCATCTCCCATACACGCACTTTCAGGATGCTGGTACGTTGTCCCATCGTCTTGCATCAATGATCCTGTCGCTTGATGAAGAGGTTCCGGTTTTACGGATAAGTCTTCCATTGTCCTCTCAATTATGTCAGACAATTTAGTCCCACTGAAAAAAACCCCACAACAATCATCTTTTATTCGTCGCTTGAAGGAGAAATATTCGACCACTGATCACCTGTTTAAAGCTCAGAACCCTTTAGCTAAGAAGGCTATTGTAGGCTTTGTCTTGTGCGTTCTTACACCAAGTATAAACCAGTTCAAGCGTCACATCTGAACTACTAGATTATTTTGCCTGAGAACAATGTCGTCTAAAACTATAAAACCGTGAAAAGAGTAAAACTTAATTCACAGTACAAAAAAAAAAAAAAATTTTCGTTCGGCATTCCCCCATTTTTTCCCCCTTTAACCGCAACAATTCTTTCTCATTTTCCGCGCTGTCGGAAGGTGAACATTCTGTTTTTTCCTTTCACAATATTTTTCTTGTTTTAAATCAACCACTGAAATGTAGCCACATAATCTTTCACCATTACATCTCTGTGGAGGAATAATGTGTGACTATCGTGCCTTGTGATAGAAGAGTACTTCAGTGTTGGATTGAAGTATCGTGATATAATCTTACAGCTAGCCAACGAAACACTGAAATCTTCTTGATTATATATATTTTTGTATTTATATCTTTCAATCATAGTTCATATCAGTACAATCGACATAATAAGCTGTCTATACCGGCGCCTGAAATATGCATACGTTGCGCTCTTGCCAAGTGGTTAAGAACCACCGAGCTTGGTACACATATACTATACCTGCACGATGGTGCCCTGTAAGCGTCAAATTCGACATTCAGTAGTTAGCTATCGTCCAAATTGCGTTTTCCCTATGTTCTGAGTATATAAATACGACTGAACAACCAAACTTATCCGGGGTGAACATATACTACGCGACAATATCAACATGATGGTACCATATAAGCATCTGATTCGACTTTCAGTAGCTAGCCTGTCACAGAGAGCGTCCGTTGACACCCTTGTAAGTGGTTTGGACCCACCAAACTTGTTCCATATGTACATCTACAGGATGGTACCACATAAGCGCCAGATTCGACAGCCAGTAGCTAGCCATCGTCCGAAATGTTTTTCCCAGTGCTCTGTCATTGCGAATGGTTTACGGCCATCAAACTTGGTACGCACATACTAGGAGATAATGCCCACATGATGTTGCTATGTATGCGTTAGATTTGACAGCCAGTAGCTAACCAGGGTTAACTAGTTTTTTCCTATGTTCTGAGTGTATAAATATGACTGAATCACCAAACTTGGCACACATATACTACGAGACAATACCTACTAGTTGGTGCCATACAAGCTTCAAATTCGACAGCCAGTAGCTAGCTATCTTCCGCATTGTTTCCCCCCTATGTTGCCAGTATATAAATACGACCACAGTGGCTCTACGTAGTATATGTGAAATAAACACCATGTTTTAAATCGTTATTAACGATTAATGTATAAATTCGGAGAATTTATCAAAATATCATATGTAGTTACTATACATGTCAGTAGTAGTATAAGTGGATCACAGGTCACATTTTGCCGGGGGAGGTAACTCTTGCATCCACCAGGGGGCGCTGTTTTGACCTGTGAGTGAGTGAGTGAGTGAGTAGGATTTAACGTCGTTTTCAACATTGTTTCAGTTATATCACGACGGTGCCTACATGTGCCAGAACACGAGAGTGTCCACAGTTCCTATTATTCTGGACACTGATCAGCCCAGTCGGTACAGCACCCGGTCACCCATGTGAACATGTATTGACCTGTCTGTGGGGGTTTCCCATGACGATCACGTGACCTTTGTACATGTCTAGACTTGTTGGTATGTGTTGATGTACTGGGTTTTTCCGCACAATGGCGGGGCGGCTACGCTATCTTGGAAAATAGCGGCTATCACGGACTACACTCGTAGAGCTAGGCGCGCATGTGTGACCTGGTCTATAAAACACGTCCCTCGGCATCCCACACCTTCATTTCTACGGTTGCAGAGCCATGGCGGAGATCCAGCCCTATGCGACTCGCATTTTACAGCATGCCACCCTGGTGAATTCACTCACGGGTTACCGAGCAGTGGTCCGGTCCATGTTTGCAGATGGCGACGACAACGAGGGGCGACGCCAGATCCTGAACGAGTTCACAGAAGCGGTCCTCGACAGAGGGCACTCGATGGAGAGGTGTGCCATCACTCACCACTACTGGACTATGACAGCCATCCTTGATGCTCGGGCTATGGACCACGAGCGCTCACGCCGGAACCAGCGACGTCTGATTGGCCTCACAATAGTCTGTGCCCTATTGACCCTGGCGCTGTGGCATTGACAGTGGGACTATAAATACGAGGGTCAGACAGAGTGTGTGTCATTCAACGATCGTCATTGGATCAAGCAGGTCACCCGTCCTACGAGCCATCCTGCCCGTGACACCCCATGTGGGGTTACACGTCTATGAAGATAAAGTCACCCTCGTGGAAGATCGGGATGCCTGTGGGTGGAGTTCGGAGTACACATCCGCTACGGTTACCCTACACTGTGATGGTTGGACCAAATTCAAACGGGTGTTGAGCGGTGAGCTCGACGGAAACCTCATCCACCTCGAGAACGCCAACTACGTACACCGTGGACTTTTCTTTGCCCGTGTGGGGCGTTACAACGATCCTACGCAAAGCTTCACTCTAGACCCTGACCTGTGGACAGCCTTGGAGAAAGTGGTGCCTATTGTGGACCAGCTGTTTACACCGGACGAGCGGTCATCAGACCAGTTGGGGTGGGCTCGTGCTATTGAGGACGTGCTGGCTAAACCCAATGAGCAACTGTCTAGTCATGAACCAGACGACGAGGCTATAGACTATCCGGCTGAACTGAGTCAACCAACACAACGGTGGTAGAAACTTGTTATAAATAAACCATACTCTCCGGGTCCATCATCATTGTGTCACCATGAAGCGCTGGGAGAAGGTGTTGGATAACTTATACTACAGTCCCGACAGTCCGGCGGCCTATAGTGCATTGTCAGCTCTCTATCGAGCGGCCAAACCCCAGGGGATACAACGTGCTCAAGTCCGAGATTGGTCAAGAAAACAAGACACCTATACCTTACATCGAGCTGTCTGTCGCCATTTTCTACGCAACCGGGTCATCGTGCGAGGAATAGACGCCCAGTGGCAAGCGGATTTGGTCGATATAAGTGCCTTTGCCAAACACAACGATGGGAATCGGTATATGTTGACGTGCATCGATATCCTATCGAAGTATGCGTGGGTGGTACCCATCCAGACGAAAACGGGGGCAAATCTCATAGCGGCGTTCAAAGACATCTTCAAGACCGGGCGCAAACCTTTGCATTTGCAAACCGACGAAGGCACGGAATTCCTCAACAGACCGTTCCAACAGTTTCTGAAAGCCCAGCGAGACCAAGGCTTTCGTGGTGGAGAGGTTCAACAGGACATTCAAAGGCCGCATGTATAACTATTTCACCTATAAGAATGCAAGGCGGTACATCGATGTTCTCCCGAAACTTGTGAGGGGTTACAATCGAGCCTATCATCGGAGTATAGAGAGAGCCCCCATTACCGTGACCCAACGCAATGAAGCCCAAGTCCGGCGTGTCTTGTACCCCAGGCCATCGCAGCGAACGACGAAGGCGGTGTTCAAGGTCGAGGACCCTGTACGGATCAGTAAAATCAAGGGCAAGTTCGAGAAAAGTTACTTGCTCAATTGGAGCGATGAGCACTTCCTGATTAAACGGCGCCTACCCCGACAGCGGCGAGTCTATGAACTGGAAGATCTTCAAGGGGAACCGTTGCTAGGCACGTTTTACGAGATGGAATTACAGTCTGTCGTAAAAACACAGCAAGACTACTAGACGGTGGAGCAGATTTTGAAAACGGAACGTCGACGTGGCAAACTGTTTCATTTCGTCAAATGGCAAGGCTGGCCCAGTTCCTTCAATTCCTGGGTCGCAGCCAACCAGGTGAAACGACTATAAAGCCAGACACCACTACCGTCATCCTTCATTCCACGTTCGATCATGAACACGGTGCAACCGTCTCTGAACACAGCGTCTTTCAAAACGCGCAAAGCGCAAGTGGGCTTTGTGGTGATAGTGCTAACCCTGCTGAGTGTGTTGTACGGAGGTGTGTTTTACGACGTAGCCTATGTCAGCACGTTACAACTGAGAACACCAGCCATCAGTGAAACCGGTCTACAGAGAGCACCAGTGAACCCCGTATCGAGTCCAGTCACCACCACCACCACACCCCGTGTACAATCCACGTCGAGAGTAAGCGCAAAGCGCAAGTGGGCTTTGTGGTGATAGTGCTAACCCTGCTGAGTGTGTTGTACGGAGGTGTGTTTTACGACGTAGCCTATGTCAGCACGTTACAACTGAGAACACCAGCCATCAGTGAAACCGGTCTACAGAGAGCACCAGTGAACCCCGTATCGAGTCCAGTCACCACCACCACCACACCCCGTGTACAATCCATGTCGAGAGTAAGCTCCACACCTACACCAAGTACACCTACTACGTGTGAAAACCCACCGGATTTCATCCCTCACAGTGAACAGACAACGACGACCAACGTTGTACCCACCACCATCATCATCCCTGACAGTGAACAGACAACGACGAACGACTTTGTACCCACCACCACTCCAGTTCACTCGTACCAAATTTACAAGAGCGGACTATCACGACAGCGGATACACCTCCAACCATGGATCCCCGTTGGCAGCATCCCTTCACCTGCGTCATCGCAGGACCGACGGTTTCGGCAAAACGCACTTCGTCAGGAAGCTCCTTCAACACGCCGACAGCATGATCACTCCACCTATTGGCCGAGTCGTGTGGTGTTACGGAGAATGGCAGGCAACGTATGCAGCAATGCCCCACATCACGTTCGTGGAAGGCCTACCTAAACTGGCCGATTTGGAACCCGACACCTTGGTGGTTCTGGATGATCTTATGGCGGAGACGGATGCGCGGGTCACCCAACTCTTTACCAAAGGCAGCCACCATCGACGGCTCAGCATCATCTACATTGTGCAGAATCTGTTCAGTAAAAAACAAAGAACATCGGAACATCAGCTTAAATGCCCACTACCTGGTGGTCTTCAAAAACCCGAGAGATACCACTCAGCTGCTGCACCTGGCGAGACAGATGTATCCCGGCCGCACACCGTTTGCGATGGAAGCCTTCAAAGATGCCACAACCCCTCAGCACGGGTATCCTCTTCGACCTCAAGCAAGCCACCCCCGAACACCTTCGACTACGGACCGGCACGTGTACATGCAAAAATAATGTAAACACACCCACAGTGGCTCCCCCAGCTGGGGTGTGTGTGTTTTGATGATGGGGATAATAAAAAAGAATGAATACCACAGCAGGTTTGACTTTGTCTCTGAGGTAGATAAAAAGAGCAGAGTTGTGAGCATTAGTTGTACATGACGTCTGCGCGAGTACGGAAGCACGCTCCCACGCTCCGTGTATTGAAGAGGGCGCCACCCGAGTTAGTCCGAACCATTGTACGCCGCGGTGCGGACCCTGACCTTGTACGCTGCCTGTGCGAGATCGGGTACAATCTGTTAAAAGGCAACGTACCACTGACTGCGTCTCAGAAGACCAAGTTGCCCAAGCATAAGACAGGTCTTCAAACCCTAGTCCAGAAGCGGGTCCCTCAAACACAAAAGAAAAAGGTGTTACAGAAAGGCGGCTTTCTCGGGGCCATCTTAGCACCGTTGGCCGCTTCCGTGTTGGGTCCAGTATTGGGTGCACTCTTCGGCCGACAATGAACCACACGAAAGAAATGGTCCTCGTCGAACCACGGTTCCTGCAAAGCCTCCAATCACCCTACCCTGTCTCACCTACGGTGAAGACCATAGACACCCTCGATGGAGAGATGCAACAGATCTTACAGAGACCGGGGTTAAGCGACAGTGAGAAAGTACAACGGTACAATGAGACGCTTCAACGGTACATGACGTTCATGGACCAATACAAAACCCTCTCTACCCCACCACCACCACCACCACCACGTGACACACCGCCGACCTCAGCACCGCTCCAACAGCCGCCATTACCAGGGGTACCACCCACAGCCCCACAGTGGGTGGAAGACGAAGTGCTGAAGAGTGTACCTGCATCGTTCAAGAAACAAGCTGGCCTGGTATTACAATGGATGAAACAGAATCCTAACATGACTTGGAATGATAAAGGCGAACTCCTGGTACAGAATCGGGTGGTCCCCGGGACCCACATGACGGATTTAGTGAATGATCTGATGCGTCAACGCAGGTCGCACACCGATCCTCGATGATGGGAGGTCTTCGCTCGAGGCTTGAAAGACATGCATGTACCACAGGAATTGGTAGGGAACCCCCACCGCTGGGCCTTTATGCAGCGTGACTCACCTAGTCGTGCACCACGACAGACTCCACAACCTTCTTGGGAATCCGACTGGGAACCGGAGTCACCCCCCAAAATCACCACCATCACAACGGCCACCTTCTTTTCAGACCTTTAAAAACCCACCCTCGATCAAGACACCCCACATCTCCAGAGCCGTGACACGTAGCAAGTCACCGCGACGAACACGACGCCGGACACAACCACCCAAGGCCTGGAACACCTATTAAAACCAACAGCAGCAGCAGGTCAGCTGTCGCCATGTTTTACCTCACCCTACCCAGTAACAGTTCGCTGGATGTGTTTCCTGACAACACCTTGGCCAGTTACCGCAACCGTTGCATTTACCTGGACGATGGGAATGTGGCCTCGTGGATATCCAATACCCTTACTCATGGTACAACGTGAGAGCCAATGAAATCTGGTACGAGGTGACCTACGAAGGCAAAAACACCCGACTCACCCTCCCCGAAGGCCAATACGATACCCCCAAGGAGTTCGTGGGTGGGCTGACAAGACTGTTGCATTATAAGGCTCTACGGGAGGTCACGAATACTTCAAAACCCATCAAATCCTTCCCCTTCAACAATCACGTGGACATCGATTACAACGCACACAACGACAAGGCACAGCTTATCGTCACCGCCAATGCGAGTGTCGTACTGAGTCCTATCCTACAGCAAATGCTGGGATTCAATCTACAGACGTTCGCTGGTCCCACCGAACACCATGGCGAGATGCCGATGGATATGAAGTCGGGTATGTACGGACTCTACGTCTACTCGGACGCAGTCGACAACCACATCGTGGGCGATATCAACACACCTCTGTTACGGGTGGTCCCCATTAAAAAGACGTATGGAGCTCAAATCACCCACAGTTTCACCCACATGCTCTACCTGCCCGTACGACAAACCGACATCAACACGATCACGGTGGATATAAGAGATGACACGGGACGACCAGTGGCATTCGAACGAGGAAAAGTGGTGCTGACACTTCATTTTCGACAAGCACGTGCTCCCCACTTTGCATGATGAAAGTACCGTACGAGTGCGATGCACGCAGCTGTATGGACTATTATGCCCAACAGGCCGGGGGCGGCTTTCCGGTTTTTAGTGGTGCACGCATGCAACGAGGACATGGACTGGGGAACATACTCGGCAGCATCGTCAAAACGTTCCTACCTTTGGTGACGCGTGGGGTGAAAGCAATCGGCAAACAAGCGGTACGCAGTGGACTGCAAGTGGCCGGTGATGTCTTGGGGGGTACGGCAACCAAAGAAGCCTTGAAACGGCGGGCCAAAGAAGCGGGAGGCGTCTTGGTGGCCAAAGCACAACGCACCGTAGGGAATAAAAGAGCTGCCCCACCGAGACCACGCACCAGTCGACGACCGACCCAGCGACGACGCACATCGAAGAAGACAAAGGATATTTTTTCTTAAAACATGTCCTTGATCCACGCCGAGTCCTGCCCCTCCACCAACAGTGAATTTGATTTGTGGACCGTGCCGCCCACACAGACCAGTGCCGAACAAGGATTATGGGTGGAGCATCTCCCGTTCTCCAGCATCAACGAAACCGGGCCCATCGAGTTCACCATCAGTAATGCGGATACGGCCTATGTGGATTTAGCCCATACATACTTGTATGTGAAAGCCAAGGTGGTCAATGGGGATGGCACCAGAATCATCCAAGCTGCAACGGTGGGCCCGACGAATCTCTGGCTGCACTCGATGTTTCAACAGGTGGATGTTTTACTCAGCGACAAACTCATCAGTGACTCGACCAACACGTACCCCTATCGAGCCTACATCGAGACCCTGTTGTCCTATGGCCGAGAGGCTAAACAATCTCAGCTGACAGCCGCTTTATTCTACCAGGACACACCCGAGCACATGGACACGGTGGACAATGTGGGATATAACAAACGGAAGGCTTTCACTGCGAACGGTGCCTCGGTGGATCTCATGGGTCGGCTACATGCAGACATGTTCATGCAAGACCGGTACCTCTTGAACAAGATCCCCATCAAAATCCGACTGATACGGGCGCCTCCGACCTCCGCCTTGATGGCCACCAACGTAGAGGGGCATGCAGCTGACTATAAGATTGTCATCCAAGAGGCAGTCCTGTATGTCCGAAAAGTGAAACCGAATCCAGCCGTTCAATTGGGACACATGAAAGCCTTGTAAACAACACCAGCCCAGTACCCTATCCGACGTGTACAAACCAAAGTGTTCTCTGTGCCTGCTGGAAATATGGGCGCCAACAAAGAAAACCTGTTCCTGCGGGAACTACCCAAGCAATTGATCCTGGCCTGTGTGGAAAATACCAGTTTCAGCGGAGCCTACACAGAGAATCCATTTGACTTTCAACATTTCGGCATCAATTTCGTGGCCCTGCATGTGGATGGACAACAGGTCCCAGCCACGGCCTTAACATCGAACTTTGGGCGCAGGAATTTCATTCGAGCCTATCAGAGCCTGTTTACAGCCACCGGTCAAATCAACCAGGACGAAGGGAATTTCATCAGTCGGGAGGACTACGCGAACGGATACACGTTGTTCTGTTTCGATCTGACCCCTACCTTAGAGAACGATCATCAGCTGGCCCTAGCCAAGCAAGGCAATTTACGGTTGGAAATCCACTTTGCACGAGCCCTGGCGACCACCGTCAATGTGATCTGCTACGCCGAGTTTGACGACATCATTCAAGTGGACAAGGCGCGCAACGTGCTGTGTGACTTCTCCACCTAACATGGATATTAGCACCTAATTTGGTGCTAATACTGTTATGTGGGAAATGGAATAGGTCTTTGGATTATGGACGCGGATATTCTCTAATGGACGACGGCTGGATTATGAATGACGGACTAGACGCTTGTAAGATAACCACCGTGCTGGAGAATGACCCAGAGACACGTATGGTCTTTCAAGGGGTGTTCGCCGAGATCTGTTCCCAGTAGACCGCGTGTATCCTGCTGCATACGTTCTCAACACGGACCCGATGGATCGGCCTGGTGAACATTGGGTGGCCGTGTACTTGACAGAACAGCAGGGAGAACACTTTGACCCGTACGGCCTGCCACCCCTCCATCCCGATTTAACAGACTTCATGGATCAAGGCACAGAGACGTGGTGTTGGAACAGTCAAACGTTGCAAAGCCTGACCAGTAGCGTGTGCGGACAATATTGCTTGTTTTACCTGTACCATCGATGCCAGGGAAGACCCTTATCTACCATCGTACAGATGTTTGACGAGTACCCCAAGGCGGAGGACCGCGATGTACTCGTATATGACTGGGCCGCTCATCATTTCAATGTACAAGCCCCGTTCTGGGCTTAAGTTCTTTCAATGAACACACGCCCCCTGTTCTGGGCTTCAGTTCTTTCAATGTACAAGCCCCTTGTTCTGGGCTTCAGTTTTCACGTGGGTGTTCTCACGTTGTTGTTGTTACTGAACAAAAAAAATGAGATCTCACCAAAAAACCCTGTCTTGTGTGTTTTATTCATAATGCATCAATGCCCAATGTGGAGATTCAGTCAAACTGAAATCAGTGGTGTAGGATGGGGCCAAAATGTAGCCCATCAAGGTTAGAATGCAAGCGCACTATAGTAAAAATAGAGAGCCAATGAAATCAGCCCACAGACCAAGTACGTGTTTTTGGTCTAGGTTTGGAGCGGGCATTTCATTGAGGTACGTGTATACGGTGAGTGAAGACTCGTCCAACACGTATAGATTAAGTTTATGACTATAAGTTCTATGTATTCTCCGAACCTTGCCGAAAGGGAGACCGTTTGACCTGGAGGTGACCTTTGGACCCGCGCGCGCGCACTGCCGGTGATGACGCGCACTTCCGGAGAACCCCCGCGCGCGCGCGCGCTGCGTGCCGGGCCAGGCCGGTGAAAAAGTCCCGGAGGTTGAACATCCGGACGTCTAAGGACGTCTCTTTCAGTGCTCGGGATGTGACCCATCAATACCCAGAAACCCAACAGAGGTGTTAAGACCATGATATAACCTGCTCGGAGCATGGTTAGTACGAATGTTTCGGTGGTGGTGGTGTTCAATAAAAAACTGCATGAAAACCCAAGTGAAGTTCGAATATTTATTAAGGTGAACAAGTGAACAAGAATGTATGTACAAGTATATAAGAACGTTGCAAACAATAATTAAGGTGAGCGTATGTATAGAGAGAGAAATCACAGTGGAGTATATAACAGTTAAACCGAGTCATCGAACTGACGAATATCGAGTACTTATTCAAAAGAATGACAAACAAGTTCATGGTGTAATGTATATACAGAGAGTAATTTAGAGTCCAAATATGTATGTCCATTAGAAAAGTCCGGCTATGATATATGTTCACAAGTCCAGGTAAGTGGTACTGATGCCATCGGGAAGAACTTTCCGTTTCGGGTAGAAAAATGTGAAGGCATCTCGTTTCTGGATGTAGGTTCGCATCTGGTGGTCGACGACCCGGAATCCTCGGTTAGTCCCACTCGCACTGGTGTGGCTTTGGAGCACGTCCAGGTACAAGGCTTTGTCGATGGCGGGATCGCGCCGGTTCACTCCTTTGCAACTGAACTTATTGTTTCCGTCTCCACCGTAACAGAAGTAGGTCTTGGACGACAGGGCGATCATGGCATCTCCGCTTCACTCCAGCTTAAACAGGCCCGGCGTCCGCTTGTCGTACTGGTAATGGTCACGTCGAGGTAGCCACCGGTCCCGTTCCACCTCATACTGTGCGCGTAACTCAGGTTTCACCAGGGACTCCCAATCCGCATTAGAGACGGCCATGTAGGCAGAGTACGTGTCCATTTCCATGAGTTGCCAATCGGATGGATTAAAATACACACCCATGAAATCATATAAAAACTGGAGCATCCTCAGTTTGGCCACCTGGTATACCAAACATCCAATTTGGAGGGGCAGGTTGTAACGAATGACCCTTTTGGCTGAAGAGATTTCATATGTATCATCATCGATGACGTCGACGGACCGAAACAGAGGCGAGTTGATCTTTTTGTGGGCTTGTGGTGTAGTACAGATATTGACGTTGACGTGCTTATCTTGGTTGGTGACCGTTTTACCGTAGTAACCATTGCCTGTCAATTTCCAAGATTCACCGATAATGGCCTGACTAGGATCTTGATCCCCTTGACGACGGGCAGACGTGACGATGTCGGCATTCCGCGCGAAACAGGCATTGGGTATATACTGAAGGATTTGGTACACGCGCGTCACTTCGAGGCCATGGCTCATGTACCACTGTAGCAGAGGGGTACCCAGTAAGATTTTCTCTGCCCACATACTCCCAATCAACATTCGACGAGGTTGTTTCAATACGTCATGTTCCTCAGCACAGGCGCCCATGGTCTCTCCAATGTCAGCCCGGCCCACCAGCGTGTTCTTGAAGATCGGCGGGCACTGGGCGAAGAGTGGCGTGAGATGGTCGGGAACATGCAGATCACATTCGACAAATCCATACAGGGTCCCGGAACGAACGGCGTGGAAAAGCTGTGGCAGGGTCAAGAGTGGTCGGCGACTGAGCGGGTACTCGCGCGCCTTAAGGAAGTCGCGTAAGTGTGGGAGGGCCTGGCACATGGTGTGAAATTCACACTCACACAGTTCGATAAGATCGTAGCCCAACTCTTTGATGTAATCTCCATTCTCCACCACTTTTGCTCGTAATTCTTCTGCCGATTTCCCACGTCGTTCGTTGAAGCGCCCAGCGCTGAAAGGACATTGGTGGCCGTGCCAGTAACACCCATAAAATTGAAATACGGTCGGTGTTCCTTGTACAAGGGCAAACCCATCGACGGGGAGTCGACGATCTCCTATGCGCTTCTCTGTGGCGTTGGTCTGATGGCGTATATAAATTCCCCGTCGATCGGCTTCCCAATCCAACCACTGGTCGGCGAGATGTTTGTACGGCGTACGTTGAGGTGTGAAATGTTGACCGTCTGCCAACCAGCGCGTATAATGCTCGCTGGGCATGGGTTGGGCGAGAGACCACAGGTACAGGGCATTGGCGTCGAATCCAATGATTTTGGCACAGGGTGTCCCACCGGGAAGAGTAGTGACATCCTTCTCATGGTAGCGGTGAAAAATAAGGCTAGGTCCGCCGACGATGTTCTGTTTTAAACAATCATACATGTCCTTATCTTTTTGTTGTATCAGCGAGAAGTAGGTAGGACACTCTTGGAAGAGATGGCGAAGCGCGAGACCCGGTAAACTCAAACACTCCTTGAAGATGTCGACGTGCATTTGATGCCAGAACAGTTGAACCATTTTCTCGGCCGCTTCAAGGAAAGGGACCACATCTAAGTTGTTATACCACACCAGGAAATCTCGATAGGTGTGCATGTGTTGGTCATTCCATACCTGCTGTAGTTCCTGGTACGTGTCTTCCGAACATTCCACTTGCTTGAGATCGTCATAGAACGCGTCCCGGGGTGGCAACTGTGTTTCCTCCAAGCGGTCGAGCATCGATATGTAGGTGTAAGGGAACTTCCCTTTGGTTTGTGCACAGTCGTAGGCCTTCACCCACTGATCGTAGCTGTAATTGGGAGCTAAGTAGTTCCGTACATCCAGGAAATGGAGTGAGTGGTGGTGAGGGCCATGTGGTTGTTGATCTTTTTGATGACGGACTTGATGGTATCGGACTGGGCAAAGTAAGGGTAGAGAAATTCCTTCACCATGATGAGATCGTATCGCCCCGAGTTGAATCCGAGCACCGGTAACTGGCCTAAGTATTGCAGGAAGCGGATTTTCAATTTCTCCGCATACGGTTTAGGTAACGGGACGGTGCTAATACTGTTATGTGGAAAATGGAATAGGTCTTTGGATTATGGACGCGGATATTCTCTATTGGACGACGGCTGGATTATGAATGACGGACTAGACGCTTGTAATCCTGCAGTTGAATGTCCTGCCCACTGTGTTCCATTTCCTGTTCTCACTGTGCTCCATTTCCTCTCTGTCAAATATTTGCCCACTATGCTCCATTTCTTCTCTGTCAAATATTTGCTCACTATGCTCCATTTCTTCTCTGTCAAATATTAGACCACTATGCTCCATCTCTGACTCTTCATCGTCGCTGAACGATACACCCAGTGTAGGAATCCTGTCGTCGAGTTGGTCCAGTACGTCCTGGAACTTGGACACCAATAGTTCTGTACTGGCCGCACTGACTTCCTCTAAATAGTCCATCATGCGGGTAATCAAGTCATGGGCGTCGCCGGTGGACACGAAACAGACAGGTGCAGCGTCATAGCCAGGTACGTTGCTGGAAATACTGACACTCAGGGGAATATGGCGCTGTGTCCACTGTGTTTTCGCCGAGGCTGCGTCCATCGGTTCCAAAATCGCTTCGAAATCGTAACATGCCCGGTAAGGAAAATAACGATGCTCTTCCGGTATGATGAAACCTTCATCGGCCAGTTCCTCAAAGATGGTGGGCGTGTTATGGTACACACCGCCAGGAAATTTCCGTTTGACAGTGTGGTCACAAATCTTTTCGTGTCGATGAAGGAGGTAAGACTCTTTGAACACCCGATGGCATTGGGCACAACTGTAGGATTGCGCGTACAGACTCATATCGTAGATAAGGGAAAAATGATTCACCCCGCCATCGTCGAAGATATTGACTTTCATGGTGGAAGCATACCGTTCTGAAGACCGATGCACCAATTCAGCCACAAATGTGTCATGATCCTCCTCCTCATCCTCCTTCTCTTCCCGTAGTAAACGGTACACAAAGATATTGACGTTGAACAGTGACTCCACGACATCCAAATACTTGAATGGGACTCCACGGAAGTGCCGCGCGTCCAGGTCTCGTTCCTCTAAATATTGTCTCCAATAGATATTGGCCCTACTATCACAAGTCTTGGGATGACATTCGTCCAAATGAATGGCTAAACACCGAAAGAGACTTCTCTGGTCTTTATAGGGCCCGTGTGGCCCTCCGGTTAATGCATACAGTCCTTTTCGATTGAGCAGCCAAGGGGGTAGTAGTACAGGA
Organism: Hanleya hanleyi; assembly: GCA_036873755.1. Taxonomy (NCBI): domain Eukaryota; kingdom Metazoa; phylum Mollusca; class Polyplacophora; order Lepidopleurida; family Hanleyidae; genus Hanleya; species Hanleya hanleyi. The sequence goes on from JAVTVY010000645.1 coordinate 27,114, forward strand.
GCACCGATAGGATGATCTCTCATTTTGGTCACGAAAAATGTCACGTTGATGACCATTTCCACAGTCCACTTGGTATTGGGGCGTTGCAACCGGGCCCATTCCAATGGGTCCAACGTAGTCAGTTGGTCGATGAGGGGCTCCAGTGACGCACGATTGATGATGGTGAATGGCTTGTCAAACACATAGGTATTATTGCTCGGATAAAAATACCATAACTGGTCCGTCTCGTTGTGCTGTAGAATATAGCCGAATGTCATATTCACTTTGAACGCTGTCACTTGGTCTCTGAAAATGTTCTCGGCATAGTTAGGAAGATACGTGAGGTCCTGTAGCCGGAAATTATACAAGTCTTGAATAGGGCGATGACGGTGGAAACATCGTCGGATGGTGCTCCAATGGCGCCGATAGATGTCACTCACAGGATGGTCTTCTGGCAAGGCGTCAGCGGGAGGCACAGCTGGATCCTCAGGAAAGTCGTGTTCGCCTCTCACATTCTCACGCGCCAAGGGAGATCTCGATCGGTCACGTCGCCTCATCCTGATCGTATATACTCCTGTAAAATAGAGCCGATTTTGACAATGAATCGGTCACGACTTCTTATTTCTTTGGAGGGGCAAGGTCAATAGGACTTGCGCTTTTTATACTACTAAAATGTGAAGTAGATTACATCTTACATAGGCCTTAAGGCCGTGATATGCATATCACCTTGAAGTATTCTGGGGCATGGTCAGTACTTCCCAATTTTCCCTTTGTCTACTACTCGCCGATTTTTTATTTTTTTTATTATTATTATTATTATTTATTTATTTATTTTTTTTTTTTTATTCATTTTTTCCCCCCGAGAGCTACAACATGACACCTTCCACGACCCATTCGAACCCATAGCGGTCCCTCTCTATCCCAAACATACACCCACATAACACCCAAGATGCCTGCTTTCTATACTACGGCCAGACTGCGCATGCGCAGACTATTGGACACGGACGGACCATTAGTCCAGTGGGATGCTACTCCACGAGAGCTTCAAAATAAGACCTCAACCGACATCATCGGTTCACTAGGGGCTCACCGAGACCTCAACATGTCCACCCAATATGCACCTATGCACTGAGCCAGTAGGCCTATGGGGTTATATACAGACCTACGCGATACTTAAAAAACAAATTTCATAGCTTTTCCCCAGCGTATTCTACAACCTCACAGCCCATAGTAAAACCCACAAAAAAATACCACCCCTACTTCAGGCAAAATTTATGGAAATGCGCGAATGAGAGGATTGACCTAGACCGAGTTGTCTCCCTTGCGTCAGTGTGAATAGATGGCGCGGGGAATTGTACCAATTGTGACCCTAGACGCCATTTTGTGACGGCGGTGGTGTCATAAGCTGCTTTGACAAAATACGTGAAATTTGCATTCCTTTTGTGACACAAAACTCTTAAATTCGTGCATCATATTATTCTATAATGTATTGTGATAAATTGAGACGTACTGGTAGGAGAGATCTTGTCTGTTTAGTCAATTGTTGGATCATGTCGTCTGCCAGTTGTGTTCGTATGGCGTGAGCCATGCGCGAGGCATGGTGTAATTCTTGTTGATAAAGTCAATGAATGATTTTGAGCGACAAACTCTATAAATAGTAAGATCGTAGGCATATATAGAGATGGTGTACGGATATTTCATGATGTAGCGGGAATGTGTAACGTAGTACAAATGTACGGTGTCCCATTCCGTGTTCCTTGTCAAGTTGCTGGGAAAATATGCCGGAGGACTGACTGCATATGTGGAGAATTACTCGAGCGTTATAGGTCATGAGCTGCCATTTTGGACACACACGCCGCCACTTTGGACCCACACGCCGCCATTTTGGACACACACGCCGCCATTTTGTACACACACGCCTCCATTTTGTACCCACACGCCGTCATTTTGGACACACACGCCGTCACTTTGTACACACACGCCGCCATTTTGGACACACACGCCGCCATTTTGTACCCACACGCCGCCTGCCCATTTGACATCCATAGCTGTACTCACATTTGCCTGCACACTGTATAGTGCTGTGTTACCATTAGTTTTCTTTTCGATAAACATGCTGCAGTGAACTCACATTTATTGCAAAAAATGAGACCGGTTTAAAGTAGGGAAAATAAAACAAAAACAAATTTAGCAGGTACCATGCCGCCATCTTGCACCCACTCACACGCCGCCATTTTGGACACACACGCCGCCATTTTGTACACACACGCCGCCATTTCGGACCCACACGCCGCCATTTTGTACACACACGCCGCCATTTTGTACACACACGCCGCCATTTTGGACCCACACGCCGCCATTTTGTACACACACGCCGCCATTTTGGACCCACACGCCGCCATTTTGGACCCACACGCCGCCATTTTGGACACACACGCCGCCATTTTGTACACACACGCCGCCATTTTGTACCAGCCGCCATTTTGTACCAGCCGCATTGTGGGGAAAAAAACCAGTACATCAACACACACCAACAAGTCTAGACATGTACAAAGGTCACGTGATCGTCATGGGAAACCCCCACAGACAGGTCAATACATGTTCACAGGTCAAAACAGCGCCCCCTGGTGGATGCAAGAGTTACCTCCCCCGGCAAAATGTGACCTGTGATCCACTTATACTACTACTCATGTCTAATCTGAATAATTTATATCGGTAGTGACGTATGACGGTGGTCGGTAGGTGGAGGTGGATTTGGCTGGGGGTGTAAAACCTGTGTAAGTGAAAGACCTCAAGTCACTGAGGCTCCTTTTGTTCTTTTTACGTTTCGGTCTGATACCCCATTCGGGCTGAGAGGAGTCCGAGGATATGATATCATTAACAACAGGTTGGGGATAGCTTTTTTAGATCCATCGGGCTTTTTTAGCTCGATCGAGCTTTAAGAATGTCACTTTTACTCTGACTGATCATGGGATGTCCAATTTCCGTTCCGCGTCGAAGCGTGCGTCCACAGTTTTACCGTGCTGAGCTGAACATGAGAGAAGTTCAAAACCGAAACAATCTCCCTTGTTCACAATTGCGTTGTTGTTATATTTCATATCAAATTATTCTTATGATGCACAGTCAACAACGTTTTCTGACCTCTTGCCTTGTCATGAACACTTTACATCCCCTCATCAAACGTCCAACTTGAAGCCATCATGGCGCCTCGCTTTCACTATGATCTGGCAAGATCACGTGATCGGATATGCCAAAATATGGATTTTTAATTTTCGAGCGGGTATGATGGACCTGAATGCACATCGTGCATACACACCAAACTTTTATTGGGGCAAATAAAATACTGTGGGTTAGTATAGATCAAATCATGGGACAGAAAATCTGGAATCCCTGATTTCATACTTAATAGTTGGTGGCATGCCTGGAGCACCGGTGTTATCTCATGTAAACGTTGTCTGGGCGTTTTGACAGGAAAGATGCAACTGCTACTATTGGTTCTGATGACAATGTTTCGTAAAATAATATATCTTATATTTAACGAGTTTCACCACCAAGTAATTATTCGATAGATGTGATTAGTCGTGCAATTTGTTATTCCATATTTGAAATCTTGGTTTGTATGTGCATTCAGGTCCACCATACCCGCTCGAAAATTAAAAATCCATATTTCGGCATATCCGATCACGTGGTCTTGCCAGATCATAGTGAAAGCGAGGCGCCATGATGGCTTCAAGTTTTTGATTTTTCAGATTTGGTCATCGAACAGTGTAGACGTGTTCCTTTTAGGTTCTTTAGTTGCATTGAGTTTGATGGGTTATTTTTTCTCAAGTATTTTGTTTTCCTTATTTTTTCTTTTGATATGATGTCATCAGTGTATATACGTTCTATTTATTTGTCATTTATTTTTTCGTTCTTTTTTTCTGTTCTTTTTCTTTTCTGTCCATTTCTTTCATAGTTAAATTTAGGTGCACACTCAGCACGACTAACTGGGTGCCTTTTGTTTTACTCCGCCCTGAGTAACCCCAGGGCCTATAGTCTAATATATCTTGCTTATAGACCTTTCCTATTGTCCTGCACTATACACCTACTTGTTATTTTATAACTAGAGGGTGATCCGCCATGGCGGACACCGAAGAGGATATGGAATTTACCACAGTGCAAGCAAGAAAGATGAAGCATTTTGCGGCACAATCCCATGAGTGGGCTACCAAGAAAACAAGAGTTGTAGCACCAGAAGAAACAGATCTAGCCGTAAATATGACCGCTGTTGGGCAAGCCCTTACCAAGGTAAATAGTTTAAAGTTCGGCGCTGCGCTACAGAATCAGGTAGGTAGTGTAAAATCTGTTAAGAAATTACCATCTGGTAAGATGAAAATTATTTGTCCAGATGCAGTACAAGTGCAAAAATTATTAGGTATGAGTACCATCTTAGGCATTGATATACAATGTTCAACTGCTTCCCGATTTAGACCTTGGGGAGTTATTTATGGTGTCACAGAGGAACCGTCTGTGAGTGAAATTCTAGAAGCATTAAAACAATTTAAAGTTGTCAATGTTCAACGCCTCACAAAGGGGAGAGACAAGGTCCCCTCCACATCTATTATGTTAGAGTTTGACTGTGAAACAATTCCGAGTCAGGTCACAATGGGCTTTATGTCATTTAAAGTTAAGGATTACATTCCACCAGTTCTTCGTTGTTTTAAGTGCCAGCGGATTGGCCACGTAACGGTGGCTTGCAAGGGTCAAACTCGATGTCCTCGATGCAGTGAAAATCACTCATACGAGCAATGCAGAAATAAAGAAAATCCAAAGTGTGCAAACTGTGGGGTATTCACAGTTCCAGTTATAAAGGTTGTTCTGTGCTAAAAGAAGCCAACAAGGCACACTTTGTTCGTGTAACAAAAAAGATTTCATTTTCAGATGCATTGAAATCTGCGCATTCTGAAAGTACAGTTGTTAAAACACCCACTCCTGTAGCCCCTCTTGTTGAAGAACAATACGACACTTATCCCCCGTTGCCAGTGTTGTCACAATCAAGTCAATTCACTACCACGTCAAGTCAAGCGACTACTATTACGCAACAATCTACTCCAGGCGAACCTGCTAAAACAACAGCGAACAAAGCTCCAATAACAACAGACATATCAGACGACCTGTTTGTCAATCTTATCACAGCTATAGCGGAGTCCATTATTCGACTGCTATTGCCAGTTGTTGGCGGGGATAGAGAGGACGCATCTGCGTGGTTAAAAAAAGCCCTTGGAATAGTCAGTGACATGATAGATAAACATTTACGAGGGGATCTTGTCACTCCTATGTACTTATACAGTTTAATTTCAAAGCCAGGTACTCTAACACCTGCGTCTGTTTATGATTGTAAACAATTTTGGGAGCACGGGGATGATTAACTCGCCGCGTCAGTAATGCACCTTATTTGCATCATGGCTGTCACTATTCTTCAATTTAACATACAAAGTATGATTGCTCACGGGTTTGAATTCAAACATTACTTATATAATTTAGAAAAACAACCCGATATCTTATGCATACAGGAAACCTTTCTAAAAGAAATATTACAGTTTTCAATGCCGGGATATATACCTATAAGACAGGACAGAGGCGATGGCACTATTGCTAGAGGTGGGCTAGCGTTTTTTATTAAAAACAATATTGCTTATACCAATATTAAATTACCTGTACTCAAGACTATTGAATGTCAATGTATACAGCTCACTCTGAAAAACACTAAAACGGTCAATATCGTTAATTTATATAACCCAACAAGATACCTTGATATTGAAGATTTTAATAGTCTTCTATCTACCATTTCAGGCCCAGTTGTATTTTGTGGGGATTTCAATGCGAAAAACATTTTGTGGGGGAATGAGAACACAGATTATAATGGCCGTATAATAAGCGATGTTATGGATATTCATGACCTTGTTTATTTAAATGACGGTTCACCTACACATTATGATGTACGCACTGGAAAATATAGTGCCATCGATCTAACGTTATGTACTGGTGATCTAGCCAACGCCTCTGATTGGTCTGTAGATTTATCCTCGCCTTGTGCCAGTGATCACTTTCCCATTCACATTCAGCTTGGCTTTACTTTATTTACTAATAACATGGGGGGTCCACCTACATGTAGGTGGAAACTTAAAAAAGCTGATTGGTCTCTTTTTAATAGGGAATGTGGCAATGTGATAACGGAGCAACTTTACAGCCATGATGTAGATACTTTTCATGACAATTTAATTGGTGCAATTAATGAGGCGGCGAATAATAGTATTCCCAGATCAACGGGGAATACAAATAATTTTAAATTACCTGTGCCTTGGTGGGATAATGAATGTACTAATGCTATCAAAAAAAGGAAAAGGGCTAAAAATAGGGCACGGCATACCATGCTTGCACAAGCTATTATTAATTACAAAAAAAAATCTATTGCCCAAAAAACTATTAAAACTGCACGTAGAAATCACTGGCAGGAATATTGTTCAAAATTAAATTCTGACTCGAACATTAAGGAAGTGTAGAGTCAGGTTAAAACTATTAGTGGGAGTAATAAACGCTCCCCTATTCCTACTTTACATCATGGAAATGAATCTTTTGTATCAAATGAAGAAAAAAGTAACATTCTTGTGGATAACTTTGCTTTTGTCAGCAGTGATGAAAATTATGATGCAGACTTCATTACTCATAAGGATGAGGTGGAAATATGCCTATCAATGAAGATTTCACCCTATTAGAATTGAAACAAGCCCTACACTCAACTAAATCTAGTAGCCCAGGTGAAGATGGTATTGGCTATGACATGTATAAACACATGCCAGAGTCTTGTCTGAATGTAATTTTATTACTATTTAACACTATATGGGCGCGTATGATTTTACCAAATTCTTGGACAAAATCTATTGTTACACCGGTACCTAAACCAGGCAAGGATGCTTCTAATCCCACCTCATATAGGCCTATTGCTCTCTCATCTAATCTATGTAAATTGATGGAGAAACGTATTAACAACCGGCTTATCTGGTTTTTAACAAAACATAATATTTTATCCAAATCTCAAAGTGGTTTTAGAAAAAACAGGAGCACAACTGATCATGTCATCACTTTAGAAACCTCTATTAAAAGGTCTATTGCAAATAAGGAATACTTACTTGATATTCCTTGATATTGAAAAAGCTTATGACATGGTATGGAAAAAAACGGTTTATTGATTAAACTAAGTAATATTGGTATTGGTGGTAAAATGCTTGGTTGGATTAAAGGCTTCCTATCCAACCGACGCATTCAAGTTCGTATTGGACAGAGTACATCACGTGTTATGCCAATACAAAATGGCGTCCCTCAGGGGAGTGTTTTATCTCCTACCTTATTTAATATTGCTATAAATGGTCTACCTGACTGTCTTGATAACAAGTTAAGTGCTCCTTTTTAGCCGATGATAAAGCTATATGGTTTTCTCATCGAAACTTCAACTTATGTGTTGAAAAAATTCAACAGGCCTTGGATGATATATTGAAATGGGGGAAAACTTGGGGTTTTAAGTTTTCTCCCATTAAATCTGAGGTTGTTCTTTTTACAAAGAAATTT
>JAVTVY010000646.1:0-35076 GCA_036873755.1 Hanleya hanleyi
AAAAGCTTCCGCGGAGAAAAAGTAGTCCCCAGACTTCAAATACGCTGCATGAGCCGATTGGGTCGAGTGAGATATCAATGTGAAGCATTCGTAAAGACGCATCCACCGGGATGTGTGTGACGTGGAACTGACGTCATTCTGCGCATGCGCGGTGGACAAAGCGTATGGAAATAGACGTTTTGGGGTCTAGGTGGGCCACTAGCGGTCCTATGGAGTCGTATGATGTCTCAATGTGAAGCATTCGTGAAGGCGTGGGTGTGGGGTTGGAATATCGTCATTCTGCGCAGTAGACAAAGGGTATGAAAATAGACGTTTTGGGATCTAGGGGAACTCCTAATGGGCCAATGGAGTCGTATGAGGTATCAATGTGAAGCATATGTGAGGGGGCATCTGCCTGGAGTAGTGTCTTGGCCGTTGTCAACATTCTGCGCATGCGCAGACAGGGAATTGTGGGGAAAGTGCATTGGAATGAACGTTTTAGGATCTAGGGGAGCCCCTAATGGGCCGATGGAGTCGTATGAGGTATCATGTGAAGACTATGTGAGGGGGCAACAGCCTGGACTAGTGTCTCGGCCGTTGTCAACATTCTGCGCATGCGCAGACAGGGAATTGTGGGAAAAGGGTATGGAAATAGACGTTTTGGGGTCTAGGTGGGCCACTATGGGTCCGATGGAGTCGTATGAGGTCTTATTCTGAAGCTCTCGTGAAGGAGCATCCGTCTGGACTCATGGTTCGTCCGTGTTCAAGAGTTTGCGCATGCGCAGTCTGGTCGTAGTGTAGAAATATACACATGGGAGTGTGTTTGGGGTACTAAAACCCTATGGGTCCATGGTTGTGGTTTGGTGGTGTGGGTTCTGCGCAAGTGTGTGTGACGTCACTTCGGGTGTCACTAAAACTACCTCCGAACACAGAAGAGTTCCAATTTTCCCTTAGACCTTATGCATGTACTTTCAACATCCAGATTTCCCACCACCTGTATGGAATGCATGTACTGTAAAATCCGGCACCTCTTCGACATCCGGGACCTCTTCAACATCCGGGACCTTTTCAACATCCGGGCACTCAACATCGGGGGTTTCCTCCCGTCCCGGCCGCACGCCTGCGCGGGTTTTCCCCAGCTACACGCCTGCGCGGGCTATTCGGCCGCACGCATGCGCAGTGCAATGTCCGGCCCTGTCCAGGCCTAGCCTTTATCCATTCTTCCGAAGCATCCATCTATAGAGGAGGGTCTTCGACAATATTACCACCTATTTACCTATGTGAAATGGCCAGTGGGGAACCCCCAGTTTTTCACGGAACCGTATTGGCACGAAAAAAACTTAATAAATATAATAAACTTAATCTATAGGTGTTGGACGAGTCTCCACTCGCCATCTTCCTGGTCTTTACCCACACTTCGAACATCTATAGTTTGTTTTTCACTCCACCTGTTGCTCTTGTAATTTGTAACTCCTCGTCAATTTTTTTTTGCTGGAATGCCCACTCTTAACCTAGACCAAAACGTTTTCTTGGTCTGTGGACTGATTTCATTGGCTCTCTATTTTACTGCAGTGCTCTTGCATTGTTTTCTAGGCATTGGTGGGTTACATTTGACCCCATCCTAGGCCACTGATTGGCTATTTTTCTAAGCCCATTCATTGATTGAATCCCCACATGTCCCACATGCGGCATTATGCTCACACAGAAAACACACACGACAGAGTTTTGAGATGTCATTTTTTATTCAGTGAACAACAACGTGAGAACAACCACGTGAAAAACTGAAGCCCAGAACAGGGCTTTACGTGAAAAAATTTAAGCCCAGGACGGGACTTGTACATTGAAATGAACGGCAGCCCAGTCATATACGAGTACATCTCGGTCCTCGGCCTTGGGGTACTCGTCAAACATGTGGACGATCGTCTGCATGGAATGTCCCCGACATCAATGGTACAGGTAAAACAAGCAATATTGTCCGCACACACTACTGGCCAGGTTTTGCAACGTTTTGGTATTCCAACACCCTGTCTCTGTGCCTTGATCCATGAAGTCTGTTAAATCGGGATGGAGGGGTGGTAGGCCGTACGGGTCAAAGTATTCGCCCTGCTCTTCTGTCAAGTACACGGTCACCCAGTGTTGACCGGACCGATCCATCGGGTCTGTATTCAGGACGTAAGCAGCAGGATAAACACGGCCTAATGGGAGCACATCTCGGGCGAACACTCCTTGAAAGACCATACGTGTTCCTGGGTAAGACCATACGTGTTCCTGGGTCATTCTCCAGCACGTTGGTTATCTGGTCTGTATCCATGTTAGGTGGCAAAGTCACACAGGACGTTACGGCTTTTATCGATTTGAATAATGTTGTCAAACTCAGCGTAGCAAATCACATTGATGGTTTTCGGTAAAGGTGTCCCGAAATGCAGTTCCAAGCGTAAGTTGCCTTTCTGGACGAGACTCAGTTGATGATCGTTGTCTAAGGTGGGGGTCAGATCGAAACAGAACAATGTGTATCCTTTGCCGAAATCGTCTCGATTGATCATATTTCCCTCGTCTTGGTTAATTTGGCCAGTTGCCGTGAAGAGGTTCAGATAGCTCCGGATGTAATTGGCCGTTTTAAAGTTTAAAGTTAGGTTGTAAGGGCCGGTACCTGTTGGCCGTCCACATGCAGGGTCACGAAATTGATGTTGAACGCTTTTAGGTTGAACGGATTCCTCGAGAGAGTCTCATTATAACTGACGTTCTCCACACAGGCTAGGGTTAAACGCTTGGGCAAATCCCCCAGGAACAGGGTTTCTTGATTGGCAATCATATTCCCTTTAGGGACGGAAAAGACCTTGGTCTGTACTCGTCGAATCGGGTACTGGTCTGGTTTTTTCTCCAAGGCTCTGATGTGCCCCAGCTGTACACCTGGGCTCTGTTTCACTTTGCGTAGAAACAGACTGGCCTCTTGGATGACAATGTTATACTCGAGGTCCTCACTCGGGGCCATCAAGGCAAACGCAGGCGTTGCGCGCACTAGTCGTATTTTGACAGGTACTCCATTCAAGAGGTATCGGTCCTGCATGAATAAGTCCGCATGCAGACGTCCCATCATATCGACCGAGTGACTCTCTGCTGTGACATCCACTCTCTCCGTATAGCCGTCATTATGAGGACTGGCTTCCATATTGCCTGGGGTATTTCGGTAGAACAACGGGGCTGTCAAATACGACTTTTTAGCGTCCAGGTAGGTCGTATCTGCGTTGGTGATGGTGAATTCAATGGGGCCTGTGGCTGTAATGCTGGAAAGGGGAAGATGTTCCACCCAGTGACCCTCTTCGGCACTGGTCTGTGTGGGTGGGACGGTCCATAAATCAAATTCACAGTTGGTAGAAGGACACGACTCGGCATGGATGAAAGCCATCTTTAAGAAAAGATATCCTGGGTCTTCGATGTGCGTCGTCGCTGGGTCGGTCGTCGACTGGTGCGTGGTCTCGGTGGTGCAGGTCTTTTATTCCCTACGGTGTGTTGTGCTTTGGCGACCAAGACCACGAGTAAGGGTATTGGATATCCACGAGTCCACATTCCCAGCGTCCAGGTAAATGCAACGGTTGCGGTAACTGGGTCACGTACTTGGTCAAGGTGTAGTCAGGAAACACATCATCCGAGCTGTTACTGGGTAGGGTGAGGTAAAACATGACGACTGAGCTTTCCTGCTGCTGCTGTTGGTTTTAATACTTCTCCCAGCCCTTGGGCGCTAATCGTCGTGATGGTCGCGGTGACTTAGATCTTGGTGGTTGGAGGGGATGGCGTGGTAAAAGGGGCGAAAAAGTAGGTGCCCGCCGTGGTGGTGTTTTGGGGGGAGACTCCGGTTCCCACTCGGTTTCCCAAGAAGGTTGTGGACTCTGTCGCTGTACGTGCACCGGCGACTCACGCTGCATCCAGGCCCAGCGCTGAGGGTTCCCCACCAATTCCTGTGGTACATGCATGTTTTTCAAGCCTTGAGCGAAGACCTCCCATCCTCGAGGATTCGTGTGCGACCTGCGTTGACCCATCAGGTCATTCACTAAATCCGTCATGTGGGTACCGGGGACCACCTGATTCTGTATCAGTAGTTCACCTTTATCATTCCGAGTCATGTTAGGATTCTGTTTCATCCGTTGTAATACCAGGCCAGCTTGTTTCTTGAACGATGCAGGTACACTCTTCAGGACTTCGTCTTCGACCCACTGTGGGGCTGTGGGTGGTACCCCTGGTAATGGTGGCTGTTGGAGCGGTGCTGAGGTTGGTGGTGGTGGTGCTGCTGGGGTAGAGAGGGTTTTGTATTGGTCCATGAACGTCATGTACCGCTGAAGCGTTTCATTGTACTGTTGTACTTTCTCACTGTCGCTTAACCCCGGTCGCTGTAAGATCTGACACATCTCTTCATCGAGTGTGTTTATCGTCTTCACCGTAGAGGGTACGGGGTACGGTGATTGGAGGTTTTGAAGGAGCCGACTTTCGACGAGGACCATTTTTTTCGTGTGGTTCATTGTCGGATAAACAGTCCACCCAATAGTGGACCCAACACGGAAGCCGCCAACGGTGCCAAAATGGCCCCGAGAAAGCCGCCTTTTTGTAACACCTTTTTCTTTTGTGTTTGAGAGACTCGCTTCTGGACTACGGTTCGCAGACCTGTCTTAGGCTTGACCAACTTCGCCTTCTGAGCCGGAGTCAGTGGTACGTTGCCTTTTAAGATATTGAGTCCAATCTCACACAGACAGCACACGAGAGCAGGGTCTGCGCCGCGTACAATGGTTCGAACCAACTCGGGTGGGACCGTCTTCAATACACGGAGCGTCTGAGCATGCTTCCGTACTCGAGCAGACATCATGTACAACTGATGCTAGAACCCACAACCCTGCCCTTTTTATCTACCTACCTCGTGAATATTGAACAGAGACAAAAGTCAGCCATGATGTGGTATTAATTCTTTTATTATCCCCAACATCAAACACACACCCCAGCTGGGGAGAACCACTGTGGGTGTGTTTACATGCTTTTTGCATGTACATGTGATGGGTCTCTCCGGGAAAGATACCAGTCCGTAGTCGAAGGTGGTCGGGGGTGGCTTGCTTCAGATCGAAGAGCATATACCCGTGCTGAAGGGTTGTCGCATCTTTAAAGGCTTCCAACGCAAACGCAGTGCGTCCAGGATACATCTGTCTCGCCAGGTGCAGTACTTGAGTGGGGGTCCTGGTCATTTCGTACCCTAACGTTTTCGTACCCTGACGTTTTCGTACCCTAATCTTTTCGTACCATATACAATAAAACCTTTTCAGACTCAAGTGTATTCGTATTAAACATTGTGAACATGATAACTGAAGATAAAAATTAAAAAAAATATACTGTTGGACATGAATTTCCAACTAAAAATACTTTGTTTATACGAACGATACTACGGGAGAGTCGAACGGTGATCAGACGACTTCGATCGTCCGTTCAGGGAGTGAATACTGTTCACTTTGGTGTTCACGGACATAAAATCTAAGATTTGTAAGCTGATTAAAAGTTCTTGACAATGATAAGATCAATGAGATATAAAAAAATGAAACAAAGACCATTATTCAAGTTAATACATATTTTTTTTATTAGAATGCCGATCTCACATATAAAAATGATAAAATGTACAGATATATTTTAAGACATGAGATATATTTCATAAACAGACAGGAACAGATATTCTGAATCTTTCCAACAAGAACAGGAGGAGAATGGAAATGAAGCATGTTTTCTTGTGTCGTTTCCCGCCTACAAAAGGCACTGTGCTGCCGGTATGCCAAGTTGAGTCGTCGATGCAGTAGTCTTCGTAAGTTATGTGTATTTTTTGTCTAATATTTCTTAATTATTCTTCTATAAGTTACGCATAATTTCTACAATAATTATGCAGACATTCAGCTGTCTGGTTTATGATATAAGATAACTGATATAAGATATGGTACGAAAAAACCGTCTGGGTACGAAAAGGTTAGGGTACGAAAACGACTGGGTACGAAACGGTTAGGGTCGATTCGGTTTGGGTACGAAATGACATGTATCCCTTGAGTGGTATCTCTCGGGTTTTTGAAGACCACCAGGTAGTGGGCATTTGGGAAAGGTATTGCGCCACTATTTCGAAGAACTCTGGCGTTGAATGTATGTGGATATTGAAAAACTCAAAATGTCTTACGGAAGAACTTGATGCTAAAGGTCACATACCGTACAGACATGTATCCACATGGGATTTCTCGACTCTCTATACTACAATCCCTCATCAGGACCTTATTGACCGTCTAAGTTCATTAATAGTATCTGTGTTCAAGAAAACTGATTGTAGATATATTAATGTCGGAAGCCATAAAGCATTCTTTAGCTCTACTACATACAAGAGATATCATTCATGGGATGTTTCTTTGTTTATAGAGTTGCTTGAATTTCTCATTAAAAATATCTATGTGAAATTTGGCAACACAATATATCAGCAGCATATAGGTATTCCAATGGGTACTAATTGTGCACCCCTGTTGGCTGACCTGTATCTGTTCTCTTATGAATATGACTATATGCAGGCGCTTTCAAACATCGATCCATTCAAAGCCCGTTTCTTCTCATTCACCAAACGCTATATAGACGATCTTCTCGCTGTGGATAATCGCTATATAAATGACACAGAGAACGATATATATCCACCTTCACTGGATTTGAAGGAAACTACAGACAGCCCTACAGGCACATCATATTTAGATCTATATCTCTATAAAAATGGAGCGGGCATTCACTCGTCGACTTTATGACAAAAGAGATGATTACAATTTCGACATCGTAAACTATCCCTTTCTGGACAGTAATATTCCAGTGGGAGCTGCATATGGCGTATACATATCTCGCTTAGTAGCATTTGCTAGATCCTGTGTTAAATATGACGATTTTAATCAACGTCACAAAACATTGTTACAGAAACTTATAAAACAGGGCTATTCCACCAAACGCCTCCACTCAAAGTTTCTCAAATTTGGCGATACATATCGCATGCTGATAGCAAAATACGAACGTAGCGTGCAAGATCTATGGTGATACTTTTCGTAACTTGTGTTTAATTCCGCTTAACCCGGGGCTAGTATGAACCATGTACTTCAAGATCCTCATGGTACTCATATGAACAGTCACAATCAAAGCGTGACTGAGATACATCATTCTTTAGATGACGACCTTACAACGAATATTATGGATTAAGAATACTGATCAGCGATACGGATTTGATATTTTTGGAACATCATGATGTCTTGCCGGCATCATTGAAAACTGTTGACCGCTTCTCTCTTGCAGGAAACAAGCCTATGTTTATGTATACTATGATTGTCTTTTTGAATTTGGTGCTAATACTGTTATATGGAATATGGAATAGGTCTTTGGATTATGGACGCGGATATTCTCTAATGGACGACGGCTGAATTATGGATGACGGACTAGACGCTTGTAATTTAAGCTGACGTTCCGATGTTCTTTGTTTTAACTGAACAGATTCTGCACAATGTAGGTGATGCTGAGACGTCGATGATGGCTGCCTTTGGTAAAGAGTTGGGTGACCCGCGCATCCGTCTTCGCCATCAGATCATCCAGCACCACCAAGGTGTGCGGTTCCAAATCGGCCAGGTTGGGTAGCCCTTCCATAAACGTGATGTGGGGCATTGCTGCGTACGCCGCCTGCCATTCTCCGTAACACCACACGACTCGGGCAATGGGTGGAGTAATCATGCTGTCGGCGTGTTCGAGGAGCTTCCTGACGAAGTGCGTTTTGCCGGAGCCCGTCGGTCCTGCGATGAAAGATGGTGAAGGGGTGTTGCCACCGACGGTCCATGGTTGGAGGTGTATCTGCTCTCGTGGTAACCCACTGTTGTAAATTTGGTACGAGTGAACTGCGGTCGTCTATGCGTCGAGCTTTGGTACCGTTGTTCTATGTGCGCTCACTGTGAGTGATGAAATCCGGTGGATTTTCAGACGTAGTGGGTGCACTTGGTGTAGGTTTTGACTCTATACTCGATGTAGCCTGTACACGGGGTGTGGTGGTGGTGATGACTGGGCTCGTTTCGGTCACGGGGTTGACTGATGCTATCTGTAAACTGGTTTGACTGGCGGCTGGTGGTTGTGTCTTTGGTGGGATGAGTAGAGTGCTGAGATAGGCTACGTCGTAAAACACACCTCCATACAACACACTCAGCAGGGTTAGCAATACTTGTACTTTGCGCGTTTTGGGAGACGCTGTGTTCAGAGACGATTGCACTGTGTTCATGGTCGAACGTGGAATGCAGGATGATGGCGGTGGTGTCTGGTTTTATAGTCGTCTCACCTGGTTGGCCGCGACCCAGGAATTGAAGGAACTGGGCCGGCCGTGCCATTTGACGAAATAAAATTGGATGCCACGTCGACGTTCGGTTTTTAGGATGCGTTCCACCGCATAGTAGTCTTGCTTTGTTTTTACGACAGGTTGTAATTCCAGCTCCTAAAACGTCCCTAGCAACGGTTCCCCTTGAAGATCTTCCAGTTCATAGACTCGCCGCTGTCGGGGTATGCGCCGTTTAATCAGGAAGTACTCATCGCTCCAGTTGGGCAAGTAACTTTTCTCGAACTTGCCGTTGATTTTACTGATCCGTACAGGGTCCCCTACCTTGAACTCCTTCTTCGGCATTCGCTGCGATTGTATGGGATACAAGACACGCCGGACTTGGGCTTCATTGCGTTGGGTCACGGTAATGGGGGCTCTCTGTGTACTCCGGTGATAGGCTCGATTGTAACCACTCAGTAGTTTCGGGAGAACATCGATGTACCGCCTTGTATTCGTATAGGTGAAATATTTATACATGCGGCCTTTGAATGTCCTGTTGAACCTTTCCACAACGGAAGCCTTGGTCTCGTTGTAGATGTGAAAGAAGAAGACCTTCTGTTTCTTGAGAAAGGCTTGGAACGGTCTGTTGAGGAATTCCATGCCTTCGTCGTTTTGCAAATACAAGGGTTTGCGCCCGGTCTTGAAGATGTCCTTGAACACCGCTATGAGATTCGCCCCCGTTTTCTTCCGTATAGTTACCACCCACGCATACTTTGACAGGATATCGATGCACATCAAGATATACCGATTCCCATCGTTGTGTTTGGCAAAGGCGCTCATATCGACCAAATCCGCTTGCCATTGGGCATCTATTCCTCCCACGATGACCCGGTTCCGTGGGAAATGGCGGCGGGCAGCTCGATGTAAGGTATAGGTGTCTTGTGTTTTTAACCAATCTCGGACTTGGGCACGTTGTATCCCCTGGGGTTTGGCCGCTCGATAAAGAGCCGACAATGCACTATAGGCCGCCGGACTGTTGGGACTGTAGTAGAAGTTATCCAACACCTTCTCCCAGCGCTTCATGGTGACAATATGATAATGGACCGGGGAGTATGGTTTATTTATAACGAAGTTTGATATTCGGGTTCTACCACCGTTGTATATATCCTAGGTTGACTGAGTCTAGCCGGATAATCAATTGTCTCATCGTCTGGTTCATTGGTAGAAATTTGTTCATTGGGATTCACATTGTCCATGGTAAATGACCAGTCAAACTCGTCTGATGACCACTTGATAAGCACTTGATCCACATCTGCCACGGCATCTTCCAATGCAGACCATAGAACTGGGTGAAGGGTGAAATGCACTGTACCACCATCTAGTCGAGCCAATTGAGCAAAGAAGGGGACGCGTCGGACCTACACATCGTGATACAAGTGGATGAGGTCGCCGTCCAGTTCACCAGACAACACCCGTTTTAATTTGATCCATGTGAGCCGGGCACGATAGTGTAGGGTCCGCATCACAGATGTCTCCCACCTCCTCCATGATATCGACCGTATCCGCATAGACGTGCAGGACGACCTCGGGTGTCAAGCTGAGAAATGCCCGTATTATATGCTCCGTCATGGTTAGTGCGCGAATGGTACAAGATTTGACGGTCTCTCGTATTTATAGGGAAGAAAAGTTTATGACGTCAGAACATGGTGCATTATGGGCTTGCCACCTGAAACGTACACCCAAAATTGTCTGTGAATATCTGGGGTCACAGTTCCTTTCTGGCTGCTTTCATTTGGGTTCCGATGCCGTACTGGCCTGCGTTGTATGGATGCAATTGTCACTGGGCTGACTGAATCTAGCCGGATAATCAATGGCATCGTCGTCTGGTTCATTGCTAGGTTTGGTCATTTTTTCATTGGGTTCTGCTGCCGCTTCACTTAGGGCACGAGCCCACCCCAACTGATCAGCTGCCCGCTCGTCCGGTGTAAACAGCTGGTCCACAATAGACACCACTTTCTTGAAGGCTGCCCACAGATCGAGGTCTAGAGTGAAGCCTCGCGTAGGGTCTTGGTAACGGCCCAGGCGTGTCAACGGTGTACGTAGATGGCGTTCCCGATGTGGATGAGGTTTCCGTCGGGCTCACCGCTCAACACCCGTTTAAATTTGGTTCAGCCGTCCCGGTGTAGCGTAACCGTATTCGATACGGTCTCAGCGCGCGACCAGCAAACATCTCCACTGTCTTCAACGATGGTGACTTTATCTTCATAGACGTGTAACCCCACCTGGGGTGTAAGGGGAAGGATGGCTCGTAGGACTGGTGACATGGTTGACCCAATGACGAACGGTGAATGACACATACTTTGACTGTCTCTCGTATTTATGGTCAGGTCCCTCGGTGACATGGTTGACCCAATGGCGAACGGTGAATGACGCACACTGTCACTGACCCTCGTATATATTCGTTGCACATAAGCGAATGCGTGGAGACTCTGAAGAGCCTTTCTTTTTCTGTCGCTGTCATTGCCACAGCGTCAGGGCCAATAGGGCAAAAACCATGACGAGGCCAACGAGCCGTCGCTGGTTCCGGTGTGAGCGCTCGTGGTCCATACTCCGGGCATCAAGTATGGCTGTTATAGTCCAGCAGTGCTGGGTGATAGCACACCTCTGCATCGAGTCCACTCTGTCGAGGACCGCTTCTGTTAACTCTTTCAGGGTCTGGCGTCGTCGCTCGTTGTCGTTGCCATGGATCGAACCACTGCTCGGTAACCCGTGAGTGAATTAACCACGGTCGCATGCTGTAAAATGCGAGTCGCATAGGGATAGGTCTCCGTCATGGCTCTGCAACAACAGGAATGGAGGTGTGAGATCCAGAGGGTCGTGTTTTATAGACCCTGTCACACATGCGCGCCTATACGTAGCTCTACGGGATACATGCATTCCATACAGGCGGTGGGAAACCCGGATGTTGAAAGTACATGCATAAGGTCTAAGGAAAAATTGGAACTCTTCTGTGTTCGGAGGTAGTTTTAGTGAAATCCGAAGTGACGTCGCGCGCACTTGCGCAGAACCCACACCACCAAACCACAACCATGGACCCATAGGGGTTTAGTACCCCAAAACACACTCCCATGTGTATATTTCTATACTACGACCAGACTGCGCATGCACAGACTCTTGAACACGGACGAACCATGAGTCCAGACGGATGCTCCTTCACGTGAGCTTCAAAATAAGACCTCATATGACTCCAATTTTCTGTCTGCGCATGCGCAGAATGTTGAACACGGACGACAAACTAGTCCAGACGGCTGCCGCTTCACGAGAGCTTCAAAATAAGACCTCAATGCTAATGCAATCTATAACCTTGAGCTGGTGGCGTCCCCTGTCGGAATCAAGAGTTACCTCCCCCGGCAAAAAAAATATGACCTTTTTTGCATGCTCTATACTACTTTCGTGGTCCTTCCACGCTCAAAATACAACACAGCCATCAGTCTGATACTGCTGATATGCAGGTTCTATATCTATAAAAGTAAATATTGCATGTCTTATTGCATTACGGCACGAAGTAAAACAGCACATGCATCTTGACAGAAAAAAAATAATTGCTTTGAAAAACGATAGATACAATATCCTTATGGAAGACTGGGAAATTGGTTTAAACTATTCGACCATATTTAGAATATAAATAAACAAGAAACTACGAGAGAAAAAAAAAAGTCAAGCAACAAAAGCATGTGATACCATGAAGAAGTGAGCAGTCCACCACGTAACAGTAATCTTTATTGTATTCATTTGGGTCTCGCATCTCTTGCCTTTATTGCTTTCTTTATTCTCTCTTTTCCTTTTCCTGTTTTGATTTGCAGCCAGTGGTTAGCACTCATGTATGTACTTTCTATCTACATTAACATATTCTTGTATATTATGTTATATATTATGTTATATTACATTATATTAGGTAATGTTGGCAAAAATTGAAAAAAATAATTCTATTGACAATTGGTATAGAATATTATATGTTTGCCATATACCATTTGACCAGACTGTAAACATTTATTACAAAATGATAATAAAAGAAATAAAAAACCTTGTCCATTCTTCAGGTGTGATAAGTGTCGCAATATAAGTCGCAATATCACAATTCTCTTTCAGATGTCCTCCCCAGAGTGTAGCAGTGTCCAACCAGCGTGAGGAGTCAAGAAGTGAGTGGTGACTGCTGTGGAATCTGTTGTGACAAGTGAATCCTGAGTCGCGATAGACAGTTGTGAAGCAGGTGAGTTAGTTGTTCGCGAGACAATTACGAAATTGTTGTGGTTGCCTTGAAATCCCCAAGTTCAGTAAGAGTGAATACATATAACAGCATAAGCACCAATAGTATACATAAAAAGGCTAGTTTTTTTTGCAAAAGAGAAGCGGTCAACAGGTTTTGACCGGCAATAATGCCGGCAAAATATCACGATGATCCAAAAATATCAAATTCATATTTAATCCACATGATTTTCGTTGTAAAGTCGTTATCTAGAGAATGATGTATGTCAGTCACGCTTTGATTGAGACTGTTCTTTGAACACCATGGGGATCTTGAAGTACATGTGCTCACACGGCCTCTAGCCCCGGGGCAGGGGAATTGCACACAAATTACGAAACGTGACGCCATATATTTTACACTCTACACTCCTTTATTGCCATGGACAAGGCGGATATGATACCATGGGTGTTAACACCTGCAAAATCATTGGCAAAGCGAAGGAAACTGTGGGGGTGAGGACTCCTGTGCGTGCAAGTCCGACTTTTTTGGGACGATTTTTCGATCAGATTTTTCGAAAGTTTTAGTTGTGTTTTCTTCGCACCAACCGCAGGATAATTAGTAAATAATAATATGCTGTGAAATAAAATAGCTTCTGCCCGCTTATCCTCGCAGTAAAGCAGATATTATGAAGAAAGGTGATGAAAACATTACTTTTCTGGTACTCCAAATGGAGGCCATTTTGAATTTACTCATGATATTCGGCTCGGGAGGTTATGCAGATAGGTTCAAAGTACACCCTGTCTCCTATTGCCCGTAGGGGATAGGGTACACCAGGGTGCGGGTGCGTGCGATGACGTCACATCCGGCGATGTCCAGTGATGATGTCACTGTCATCAAGGGTCAGGTACCAGTGGTCAAAATATTTGCGCGTGAGTGTATGGTTGACAAATGCGTTAAGGCGTTAAGATAAGGCATTAAGGCGTTGAGATAGGGCGCTAAGGCGTTGAGATAGGGCGCTAAGGCGTAACAATGGGCGTTAAGGCGTAACGACGTGCGTTGACGGGCGTCACTGCATTTCGATGAATTAGTGCCAATTCCATGGAATATCTAGAAAAATCATAGCTTCTGGGCTGTTTCACCAGGGCGTTGAGGCGTTGAACCGCGCGTTGACGGGCGTTACTGTCTATAAAAGCAAGCGTATCCCCAAAACGTGGACAGTCGACGTTCAGCCATCAACATGACTTATGCTTGCTCTGAGTGCGAACGTGAGGAAGAACCTACCTTTTCGGATCGTATTGTGCCTGAAACTATTAATGCCCATGCTGCTGTAATTGAAGACGCCGGACAGGATAACTTTTCCTTCGCTCTGCCAAGAAACAATATTAGTGTATCTCTAAACGGGAATACGTTAAGTTCTTCATCGACAGGAGTAGTAGGGAGCCGTGAAATCCGGTATTATTTTGCCGGGGGAGGTAACTCTTGCATCCACCAGGGGGCGCTGTTTCCAGGTTAAAGGTATAGGGGACGCCCCATCGCCTTTCACCTCTGGGGCGCCTGGGGCGCCATGTGGCGCCACCAGCTCAAGGTCACGTGGCGGTCATGGGCATGTATTCTTCCGCGGTGATGCGGTCTGGTGGTGATGCGGTCGCGGGAAAAAGCTTCCGCGAGGAAAAAGTAGTCCCCAGACTTCAAATACGCTGCATGGTCTGAATTGGATTGGGTCGAGTGAGGTATCAAAGTGAAGCATTCGTGAAGGGGCATCCAGTCATGGGTGGGTGCATGTAAAATTAGGATTTTTTCCCGAAACTATAAAAAGCGGAACACGGACTTTACCCCTAAAATAGGGGAAAACACCTATCAACCCTAGCCAAAAGGGCTAATATCGGTCCCCGGGCTTATTGGGACCTGCCTATCAAGTCAATGGGGTGGGTGCATGTAAAATTAGGATTTTTTCCCGAAACTATAAAAAGCGGAATACGGACTTTACCCCTAAAATAGGGGGAAACCCCTATCCAATATAAGGGAAAATGCCTGTATGGGGTATGGGGATGGTCATTTTTTTTTTTTTTTTTCGTGGGCTTTACTATGGCTTGTGGGGTCGCGTTTTTCTCGTCTCGCCGAGAAAATGACAATGGGAAGGGTCCCGGAGCGAAGCGGTGAAATTTTTGGAAAAAGTCACCGAGGTCTGTATATAGGCCTATAGGCTGGCTATGGGGGATATAGGTCCAACCTGGGAAATTCACACACGTTCATTGTGATATGGGTTGCTTGGATTTGTTTTTCACGTCTCGTCATTTAGAACACGATGGGAAGGGTCCCGGAGCGAAACGGTGAAATTTTTGGAAAAAGTCACCGAGGCCTGGGTAGGCCCATAGGCCTATACTGCATGGCTATGGGTGTATAGGTCCATACGGGGTGGACGTTTTGGGATCTAGGTGGGCCACTAATGGTCCGATGGGGTCGAGTGAGGTATCAATGTGAAGCCTATGTGAGGGGGCAACGGATGGGATGGATGTGGGGTAGGAATATCGTCATTCTGCGCATGCGAAATAGACAAAGTGTATGGAAATAGACGTTTTGGGATCTAGGGGAGCCACTAGTGGGCCGATTGGATCGAGTGAGGTATCAATGCGAAGCCTATGTGAGGGGGCATCTGATGGGGTGAGTGCGGGGTTGAAATATCGTCACTCTGCGCATGCGCAGTGGACAAAGGGTATGGAAATAGACGTTTTGGGGTCTAGGTGGGCCACTAGTGGGCCGATGGGATCGATTGAGGTATCCATGTGAAGCCTATGTGAGGGGGCTAGACTAGGGTGTCGTTTCCATTCTGCTGCGCAGGTCACGTGGGTTGTGACGTCACTTCCGGGTTTCACCTCCAAACCCGGAAGAGTTCCAATGTTCTCTTAAACGTGCGGATGTTCAACCTCCGGGGTTTTTCCCGGCCCGGCCCGGCCCCCCAGCGCGCGCGGGTTCTCCGGCCGCAGCGCGCGCGCGCGGGTTATCCGGAAGTGCGCGGCATCACCGGCAGTGTGCGGATGAATGTCGGATCAAAAGGTCAAAGGTCACATCCAGGTCAAAAGGTCCAAGGTCTCCCTTTCGGCAAGGTTCGGCGACAATGTTGCGGCATCGATAGTCAGAGCTTGAACCCCAAAAGGGGATTGTAAATTAACCTGGGAAGGATGGGCAGTTCCATTTGGACCAATCAGCGGTCGAGAAAAAGAGCCAATGAGCGATCGATAAAAGAACCAATGGACGGGTACTAGAATTTCGCTCACGGCTGCGCCTACATCCGGGTACTGGAATGCTTTCGCCTACGTCCGCGCCTACATCCGGGTTCTTCTATGTAGGTGTATAAAAGTGGGAATATTTAGGGCATTGCTGCATTCATTGGCCTATTTATCCTCATTTTGTGCTTAAGCTTTGACTAGTGAAATCTCATGTTAAATGAAATCCTATACAAAATAACATTACACTACCGAACAATCACGGACTTTCACGAAGGGGGCCGATTCACAGGGCGTAGTAGAAAAAAGCGCATTTCTAACCTTATTGACCTTATGGCGCAAGCGAGTATAACAAGTGCCACGCACGGTGTATAAAACCCTACCCAACAGGTACACTATAAAGCCGCCTCTCTAACCGTTCGATTTTCATTCTCCACCATGGCAGCGAGCGGAACAGAGCTTGCGTTATTCCAACTGACGTCCGACGTCTACCTCATCGTCAATGACGATCACCTGAAGCTGGTCCAAGACGCACCGCAGAAGGTGAAGATTTTGTTATCGCTATCAGGCTGGACTCTATTGACACGATTGTTACAGGGAAAAGACCCCGAAAGGGATTTCATGCACGTGGAAGTCGGTGTGCACATACGCACTGCTGGAGAGGATTCCCTTTTTCCCCGGTTGGAACAGAGTGGAGGTACCTATATCACACTCTGTCCACCCTTATGGATGGCACTGAAAGATGTACTCCCCGAGGTGGATGACTTACTACACCCCGAGGTGAAAGAAGGGACTGTGGCTACCCGGAGGCTTACACCTGGCTGCACCCTATTGTTGTACCCCAAACGAGTGGACCTCATCGATAGCGGACTTAGGTGTTGGTGTACGACTCAACCCAAAGCGCACGTCTCTTTGTCACAGGAAGGATGGACTACATTGAAACGGGTGTTGTTGGGTGACCTGCACGGTGATAGCATTCACCTGTGTGACGACGTCTACATTTTCTGCGGTCCCTTTTTCGCTCGAATCCTCTGTCTGAACGACGGTGGTTTTACCCTGGACCCCGATCTATGGACGGCTTTGGAACAAGTAGTCCCCATTGTCGATAAGGTACTATCTCTATAGGAGCCACATAACCCATCAGAATAGTACGTATCACGGACTACACCCGTAGAGCTACATCTAGGCGCGCATGTGTGACCTGCATGTCTATAAAACACGTCCCTCTGGATCCCACACCTTCATTTCTACGGTTGCAGAGCCATGACGGAGATCCAGCCCTATGCGACTCGCATTTTACAGCATGCCACCGTGGTTAATTCACTCACGGGCTACCGAGCAGTGGTTCGGTCCATGTTTTCAGATGGCGACGACAACGAGGGGCGACGCCAGATCCTGAACGAGTTCACAGAAGCGGTCCTCAACAGAGTGCACTCGATGGAGAGGTGTGCCATCACTCACCACTACTGGACTATGACAGCCATCCTTGATGCTCGGGCTATGGACCACGAGCGCTCACGCCGGAACCAGCGACGGCTGGTTGGCCTCACAATAGTCTGTGCCCTATTGACCCTGGCGTTGTGGCATTGACAGTAGGACCTGACTATAAATACGAGGGTCAGACACAGTGTGTGTCATTCAACGATCGTCATTGGATCAAGCATGTCACCAGTCCTACGAGCCATCCTTCCCCTTACACCCCGGGTGGGGTTACACGTCTATGAAGATAAAGTCACCCTCGTGGAAGACCGTGGAGATGTTTGCTGGTCGCGCGCTGAAACCGTATCGAATACGGTTACGCTACACCGTGACGGCTGGACCAAATTTAAACGGGTGTTGAGCGGCGAGCTCGACGGACACCTCATCCACATAGACAATGCCATCTACGTACACCGTGGACCCTTCTTCCCACGCCTGGGCCGCTACCAAGACCCTACGCGAGGCTTCACCCTAGACCCCGATCTGTGGACAGCCTTCGAGAAAGTGGTGCCTATCGTGGACCAGCTGTTTACACCGGACGAGCGGTCATCAGACGAGTTGGAGTGGGCTCGTGCCCTGAGAGAAGCAGCGGCAGAACCCAATGAACAAATGTCTAGCCATGAACCAGACAACGATGCCATTGATTACCCGGCTAGACTTTGACCAACCGATCCTTTGATCTCACGGGATTCTCCCTATAAATACGAGAGACAGTCAAATCAGGTACCATTCACGTCCTGACCATGACGGAGCATATAATACTGGCGTATCTCAGCTTGACCGCCGAGGTTTTCCTGCACGTGTATGCGGATACGGTCGATATCATGGAGGAGGTGGGAGACATCTGTGATGCGGACCCTACACAACCGTGCCCAACCCACATTCGTCTGTCCCGAGAGGGCTGGACCAAATTCAAACGGGTGTTGTATGGTGAACTGGACGGCGACCTCATCCACTTGTGTCACGATGTGTACATCCGACGCGGCCCTTTCTTTGCTCAATTGGCTCGGCTAGATGGGGGTACAGTGCATTTCACCCTTCACCCTGATCTATGGTCTGCATTGGAAGATGCCGTGGTAGATGTGGATCAAGTGCTTATCAAGCGGTCATCAGACGAGTTGGACTGGTCATTTACTATGGACACTGTGGAAGCCCACGAAGAAAATCAGAAAGAAACTCCGGCCCAAGATATGCCCGTTATAAATAAACGATAGAGCCAGGGTCCATCATCATTTGTCACCATGAAGCGCTGGGAGAAGGTGTTGGATAACTTATACTACAGTCCTGACAGTCCGGCGGCCTATAGTGCCTTGTCGGCTCTCTATCGAGCGGCCAAACCCCAGGGGATACAACGTGCCCAAGTCCGAGATTGGTTAAGAAAACAAGACACCTATACCTTACATCGATCTGTCCGTCGCCATTTTCTACGGAACCGGGTCATCGTGGTAGGAATAGATGCCCAGTGGCAAGCGGATTTGGTCGATATGAGCGCCTTTGCCAAAAACAACGATGGGAATCGGTATATCTTGACGTGCATCGATATCCTATCCAAGTATGCGTGGGTGGTACCCATCCGGACGAAAACGGGGGCGAATCTCATAGCGGCGTTCAAAGACATCTTCAAGACCGGGCGCAAGCCTTTGTATTTGCAAACCGACGAAGGCACGGAATTCCTCAACAGACCGTTCCAACAGTTTCTGAAAGCCCAGAAGGTGTTTTTCTTCCATACGTACAACGAGACCAAGGCTTCCGTGGTGGAAAGGTTCAACAGGACATTCAAAGGCCGCATGTATAAATATTTCACCTATAAGAATACAAGGCGGTACATCGATGTTCTCCCGAAACTTGTGAGTGGTTACAATCGAGCCTATCATCGGAGTATAGAGAGTGCCCCCATTACCGTGACCCAACGCAGTGAAGCCCAAGTCCGGCGTGTCATGTATCCCAGACAATCGCAGCGAACGACGAAGGCGGTGTACAAGGTCGGGGACCCTGTACGGATCAGTAAAGTCAAAGGTCAATTTGAGAAAAGTTACTTGCCCAATTGGAGCGATGAGCACTTCCTGATTAAACGGCGCCTACCCCAACAGCAGCGAGTCTATGAACTGGAAGATCTTCAAGGGGAACCGTTGCTAGGGACGTTTTACGAGATGGAATTACAGCCTGTCGTAAAAACAAAGCAAGACTGCTACACGGTGGAGCAGATTTTGAAAACGGAACGTCGACGTGGCAAACTGTTTCATTTCGTCCTGGGTCGCAGCCAACCAGGTGAAACGACTATAAAGCCAGACACCACTACCGTCATCCTTCATTCCACGTTCGACCACGGTGCTATGGACAAGCAGCAGCTGCCTCTGAACACAGCGTCTCCCAAAACGCGCAAAGCGCAAGTGGGCTTTGTGGTGATAGTGCTAACCCTGCTGAGGTGTGTTTTACGATGTAGCCTATGGCAGCACGCTAGTTAACCAACTTAGAACTCCAGCCACCAGTCAAACCAGTCTACAGAGAGCACCAGTCAACCCCGTATCGAGCCCAGTCATCACCGCACCCCGTGTACAAGCCACGTCGAGCTCCACACCAAGTTCCACATCTACACCAAGTACACCCACTCCGTCTGAAGACCCACCGGATTTCATCCCTCACAGTGAACAGACAACGACGACCGACGTTGTACCCACCACCATCATCCCTCACAGTGAACAGACAACGACGACCGACGTTGTACCCACCACCACCACTCCAGTTCACTCGTATCAAATTTACAAGAGCGGGTTACCACGACAACGGATACACCTCGAACCATGGACCCTCGGTGGCAGCATCACTTCACTTGCGTCATTGCAGGACCGACTGGTTCCGGCAAAACGCACTTCGTCAGGAAGCTCCTTCAACACGCCGACAGCATGATCACCCCACCCAAAGCCCGAATCGTGTGGTGTTACGGAGAATGGCAGGCAGCGTATGCAGCAATGCCCCACATCACGTTCGTGGAAGGCCTACCTAACCTGGCCGATTTGGAACCGGACACCTTAGTGGTTCTGGATGATCTCATGGCGGAGACGGATGCGCGGGTCACCCAACTCTTTACCAAAGGCAGCCATCATCGTCGGTTGAGCATCATCTACATTGTGCAGAATCTCTTCAGTAAAAACAAAGAACATCGGAACATCAGCTTAAATGGCCACTACCTGGTGGTCTTCAAAAACCCGAGAGATACCACTCAGCTGGTGTGTGTGTTTGATGATGGGGATAATAAAAAGAATGAATACCACAGCATGGTTGACTTTGTCTGTGTTCTCTGAGGTGGATAAAAAGGGCAGAGTTGTGGGTTCTGGCATTAGTTGTACATGATGTCTGCGCGAGTACAGAAGCACGCTCCCACGCTCCGTGTATTGAAGACGGCCCCACCCGAGTTGGTCCGAACCATTGTACGCGGTGCGGACCCTGACCTTGTAGGCTGTCTGTGCGAGATCGGGTACAACCTGTTAAAAGGCAACGTACCACTGACTCCGGCTCAGAAGACCAAGTTGGCCAAGCATAAGACAGGTCTCCGAACCGTAGTCCAGAAGCGAGTCTCTCAAACACAAAAGAAAAAGGTGTTACAGAAAGGCGGCTTTCTCGGGGCCATCTTAGCACCGTTGGCCGCTTCCGTGTTGGGTCCAGTATTGGGTGGACTCTTCGGCCGACAATGAACCACACGAAAAAATGGTCCTCGTCGAACCACGGTTCCTTCAAAACCTCCAATCGCCCTACCCTGTTCCACCTACGGTGAAGACCATAAACACCCTCGATGGAGAGATGCAACAGATCTTACAGAGACCGGGGTTAAGCGACAGTGAGAAAGTACAACGGTACAATGAGACGCTTCAACGGTACATGACGTTCATGGACCAATACAAAACCTTCTCTACCCCACCATCACCACCACCACCACGTGACACACCGCCGACCTCAGCACCGCTCCAACAGTCGCCATTACCAGGGGTACCACCCACAGCCCCACAGTGGGTGGAAGACGAAGTGCTGAAGAGTGTACCTGCATCGTTCAAGAAACAAGCTGGTCTGGTATTACAACGGATGAAACAGAATCCTAACATGACTTGGAATGATAAAGGCGAACTCCTGGTACAGAATCAGGTGGTGCCCGGTACCCACATGACGGATTTAGTGAATGACCTGATGCGTCAACGCAGGTCGCACACGGATCCTCGAGGATGGGAGGTCTTCGCTCAAGGCTTGAAAGACATGCATGTACCACAGGAATTGGTGGGGAACCCCCACCGCTGGGCTTTTATGCAGCGAACCCAGCAATCGTCGAGTGGCCCACTACCTTCTTGGGAATCCGAATGGGAACCGGAGTCACCCCCCAAAACTCCACCACCACAACGGGCACCTTCTTTTCAGACCTTTAAAAAACCACCCTTGATCAGGACACCCCACATCTCCAGAGCCGTGACACGTAGCAAGTCACCGCGACGAACACGACGTCGGACACAACCGCCCAAGGCCTGGAACACCTATTAAAACCAACAGCAGCAGCAGGACAGCTCAGTCGCCATGTTTTACCTCACCCTACCCAGTAACAGTTCGCTGGATGTGTTTCCTGACAACACCGTGGCCACGTACGTCACCCAGTTACCGCAACCGTTGCATTTACCTGGGCGCTGGGAATGTGGCCTCGTGGATATCCCATACCCTTACTCGTGGTACAACGTGCGAGCCAGTGGAGTGTGGTACGATTTGACCTAAGAAGGCAAAAACGCCCGACTCAAACTCCCCGAAGGCCAATACGATACCCCCAAGGAGTTCATGGGTGGGCTGTCAAGACTGTTGCATCATAAGGCTTTACGGGAGGTGACGAATACTTCAAAACCCATCAAATCCTTTCCCTTCAAGAATCACGTGGACTTCGATTACAACGCACACAATGACAAGGCACAGCTCAGCGTCACCGCCAACGCGAGTGTCGTACTGAGTCCTATCCTACAGCAAATGCTGGGTTTCGATCTACAGACGTTCGCTGGTCCCACCGCCCACCAAGGCGAGATCCCGATGGATATGAAGTCGGGTATTTACGGACTCTACGTCTACTCGGACGTGGTGGACAACCACATCGTGGGCGATATCAACACACCTCTGTTACGGGTGGTCCCCATTAAAAAGACGTATGGAGATCAAGTCACCCACAGTTTCACCCACATGCTCTACCTACCCGTACGACAAACCGACATCAACACTATCACGGTGGATATAAGAGATGACACGGGACGACCGGTGGCATTCGAACGAGGGAAAGTGGTGCTGACACTTCATTTTCGACAAGCATGTGCTCCCCACTTTGTATAATGAAGGTACCTTACGAGTGCGATGCACGCAGCTATATGGACTATTATGCCCAACAGGCCGGTGGTGGCTTTCCGGTCTTTAGCGGTGCACGCATGCAACGAGGACATGGGCTGGGGAACATACTCGGCAGCATCGTCAAAACGTTACTGCCCTTGGTGACGCGTGGGGTGAAAGCAATCGGCAAACAAGCGGTACGCAGTGGACTGCAAGTGGCCGGTGATGTCTTGGGGGGCACGGCACCCAAACAATCCTTGAAACGGCGGGCCAAAGAAGCGGGAGGTGTCTTGGTGGCCAAAGCACAACGCACCGTAGGGAATAAAAGACCTGCCCCACCGAAATCACGCACCAGTCGACGACCGACCCAGCGACGACGCACATCGAAGACCCAGGATATCTTTTCTTGAAACATGTCCTTGATCCACGCCGAGTCCTGTCCCTCCACCAACAGTGAATTTGATTTGTGGACCGTGCCGCCCACACAGACCAGTGCCGAACAAGGATTATGGGTGGAGCATCTCCCGCTCTCCAGCATCAACGAAACAGGGCCCATCGAGTTCACCATCAGTAATGCGGATACGGCCTATGTGGATTTAGCCCATACATACTTGTATGTGAAAGCCAAGGTGGTCAATGGGGATGGCTTCAGAATCATCCAAGCTGCAACGGTGGGCCCGACGAATCTCTGGCTGCACTCGATGTTTCAACAGGTGGATATTTTTCTCAGCGACAAACTCATCAGTGACTCGACCAACACGTACCCCTATCGAGCCTACATCGAGACACTGTTGTCGTATGGCCGAGAGGCTAAAAAATCTCAGCTGACAGCCGCTTTATTCTACCAGGACACACCCGAGCACATGGACACGGTGGACAATGTGGGATATAACAAACGGAAGGCTTTCACTGCGAACGGTGCCTCGGTGGATCTCATGGGTCGACTACACGCAGACATGTTCATGCAAGACCGGTACCTCTTGAACAAGATCCCCATCAAAATCCGACTGATACGGGCGCCTCCGACCTTCGCCTTGATGGCCACTAACGTAGATGGGCATGCAGCTGACTATAAGATTGTTATCCAAGACGCAGTCCTGTATGTCCGAAAAGTGAAACCGAATCCAGCCGTTCAATTGGGACACATGAAAGCCTTGGAAACAAAACCAGCCCAGTACCCTATCCGACGTGTACAAACCAAAGTGTTCTCTGTGCCTGCTGGAAATATGGGCGCCAACAAAGAAAACCTGTTCCTGGGGGAACTACCCAAGCGATTGATCCTGGCCTGTGTGCAAAATGCCAGTTTCAGCGGAGCCTACCCAGAGAATCCGTTTGACTTTAAACATTTCGGCATCAATTTTGTGGCCCTGCATGTGGATGGACAACAGGTCCCAGCCACGGCCTTAACACCGAACTTTGGGCGCAGGAATTTCATTCGAGCCTATCAGAGCCTGTTTACAGCCACCGGTCAAATCAACCAGGACGAAGGGAATATGATCAATCGGGAGGACTACGCGAACGGATACACGTTGTTCTGTTTCGATCTGACCCCCACCTTAGAGAACGACCATCAGCTGGCCCTGCCAAGCAAGGCAATTTACGGTTGGAAATCCACTTTGCACGAGCCCTCGGGACCACCGTCAATGTGATCTGCTACGCCGAGTTTGACAACATCATTCAAGTGGACAAGGCGCGCAACGTCCTGTGTGACTTTTCCACCTAACATGGATACAGACCAGATAACCACCGTGCTGGAGAATGACCCAGGGACACGTATGGTCTTTCAAGGGGTGTTCGCCCGAGATGTGTTCCCATTAGACCGTGTGTATCTTGCTGCTTACGTTCTCAACACGGACCCGATGGATCGGCCCGGTGAACACTGGGTGGCCGTGTACCTGATAGAACAGCAGGTCGAATACTTTGACCCGTACGGCCTGCCACCCCTCCATCCCGATTTAACAGACTTCATGGATCAGGGCACAGAGACGTGGTGTTGGAACAGTCAAACGCTGCAAAGCCTGGCCAGTAGCGTGTGCGGACAATATTGCTTGTTTTACCTGTACCATCGATGCCGGGGAAGACCCTTATCTACCATCGTTCAGATGTTTGACGAGTACCCCAAGGCCGAGGACCGCGATGTACTCGTATATGACTGGGCCGCCCATCATTTCAATGTACAAGCCCCGTTCTGGGCGTAAGTTCTTTCAATGTACACACGCCCGCTGTTCTGGGCTTAAGTTTACAAGCCCCCTGTTCTGGGCTTCAGTTCTTTCAATGTACAAGCCCCCTGTTCTGGGCTTCAGTTTTCACGTGGTTGTTCTCACGTTGTTGTTGTTACTGAATAAAAAACAAAATGAGATCTCACCAAAAACCCCTGTCTTGTGTGTTTTCTATATGAGCATAATGCATGAAACTGGCTTTGAACACCGTATTAGCCAATCAGTGGCCTAGAATGGAGCCAAAGGTAACCCATCCATGTCCAGAAAACATTACCCGGGTGTACAACAACCCGGATGTAGGCGCGGACGTAGGCGAAAGCATCCCAGTACCCGGATGTAGGCGCAGCCGTGAGCGAAATTCTAGTACCCGTCAATTGGTTCTTTTATCGATCGCTCATTGGCTCTTTTTCTCGACCGCTGATTGGTCCAAATGGAACTGCCCATCCTTCCCGGGTTCATTTACAATCCCCTTTTGGGGTTCAAGCTCTGACTATCGATGCCGCAACATTGTCGCCGAACCTTGCCGTAAGGGAGACCTTGGACCTTTTGACCTGGATGTGACCTTTGACCTTTTGATCCGACATTCATCCGCGCACTGCCGGTGATGCCGCGCACTTCCGGATAACCCGCGCGCGCGCGCTGCGGCCGGAGAACCCGCGCGCGCTGGGGGGCCGGGCCGGGCCGGGCCGGGCCGGGCCGGGCCGGGGAAAACCCCGGAGGTTGAACATTCGGACGTCTAAGAGAACATTGGAACTCTTCTGGGTTTGGAGGTGAAACCCGGAAGTGACGTCACAACCCACGTGACCTGCGCAGCAGAATGGAAACGACACCCTAGTCTAGCCCCCTCACATAGGCTTCACATGGATACCTCACTTGATCCCGTCGGCCCACTAGTGGCCCACCTAGACCCCAAAACGTCTATTTCCATACACTTTGTCTATTGCGCATGCGCAGAATGACGATATTCCTACCCCGCATCCATCCCATCGGTTGCCCCCTCACATAGGCTTCACATTGATACCTCACTCGACCCCATCGGACCATTAGTGGCCCACCTAGATCCCAAAACGTCCACCCCGTATGGACCTATACACCCATTTCAACCCCGCACTGACCCCATCAGATGCCCCCTCACATAGGCTTCACATTGATACCTCACTCGATCCAATCGGCCCACTAGTGGCTCCCGTAGATCCCAAAACGTCTATTTCCATACACTTTGTCTATTGCGCATGCGCAGAATGACGATATTCCTACCCCACATCCATCCCATCGGTTGCCCCCTCACATAGGCTTCACATTGATACCTCACTAGACCCCATCGGACCATTAGTGGCCCACCTAGATCCCAAAACGTCCACCCCGTATGGACCTATACACCCATTTCAAGCCCGCACTCACCCCATCAGATGCCCCCTCACATAGGCTACACATTGATACCTCACTCGAGCCCATCGGACCATTAGTGGCCCACCTAGATCCCAACACGTCCACCCCGTATGGACCTATACACCCATAGCCATGCAGTATAGGCCTATGGGCCTACCCAGGCCTCGGTGACTTTTTCTAAAAATTTCACCGTTTCGCTCCGGGACCCTTCCCGTCGTGTTCTAAATGACGAGACGTGAAAAACAAATCCAAGCAACCCATATCACAATGAACGTGTGTGAATTTCCCAGGTTGGACCTATACCCCCCATAGCCAGCCTATAGGCCTATATACAGACCTCGGTGACTTTTTCCAAAAATTTCACCGCTTCGCTCCGGGGCCCTTCCCATTGTCATTTTCTCGGGAGACGAGAAAAACGCGACCCCACAAGCCATAGTAAAGCCCACGAAAAAAAAAAAAAAAATGACCATCCCCATACCCCATACAGGCATTTTCCCTTATATTGTATAATACAGACCCCTATTGTAGGGGTAAAGTCCGTGTTCCGCTTTTTATAGTTTCGGAAAAAAATCCTAATTTTACATGCACCCACCCCATTGACTTGATAGGCAGGCCCCGATAAGCCCGGGGACCGATATTAGCCCTTTTGGCTAGGGTTGATAGGGGTTTTCTCCTATTTTAGGGGTAAAGTTCGTATTCCGCTTTTTATAGTTTCGGGAAAAAATCCTAATTTTACATGCACCCACCCCATTGACTTGATAGGTAGGTCCCAATAAACCCGGGGACCGATATTAGCCCTTTTGGCTAGGGTTGATAGGGGGTTTCCCCTATTTTAGGGGTAAAGTCCGTGTTCCGCTTTTTATAGTTTCGGGAAAAAAATCATAATTTTACATGCACCCACCCATGACTGGATGCCCCTTCACGAATGCTTCACTTTGATACCTCACTCGACCCAATCGGACCATGCAGCGTATTTGAAGTCTGGGGACTACTTTTTCTCCGCGGAAGCTTTTTCCCGCGACCGCATCACCACCAAACCGCATCACCGCGGAAGAATACATGCCCATGACCGCCACGTGACCTTGAACTGGTGGCGCCACCTGGCGCCGCAGAGGTGAAAGGCGATGGGGCGTCCCCTATACCTTTAACCTGGAAACAGCGCCCCCTGGTGGATGCAAGAGTTACCTCCCCCGGCAAAATAATACCGGATTTCATGGCTCCCTACTACTGACAGGGACGCTCCTTGGAGTAGAGGTCGATGAACAATTGAACTGGAACAATCAAATTGACAAAGTGTCAAAATGTGTCTCTAGGAACATTGCCCTATTACGATGTATCAAACACTACCTCCCACCCCATGCGAGAAGAATTTTTTATATAGCGAATATTCAGTCTAATTTAGACTACTGTTCCACTGTTTGGGGTAATGGTGTTAAAATTGATACACTTTGCAAGCTCCAAAAACGGGCCATCAGGATTTTGGTGGATGCTCCTCCGAGGGCCCCGTGTCATGATTATTACAAAACTCTAAATATTCTGCCAATTAAAGATATAATTAATTTTAGAATAGTATCGACTGTCCATAAGACATTGAACCATTCTACGCCTAGCTATCTTCGTGACCTTTTCCGTCCAGTTTCTGAAGTAAATTCTAAATGCACAAGGTCAGTAGCGGATAAAGATCTCTATGTACCAGATCTGAAATTGAAATGCACAAGAACTGGTTTGAGGTATAAAGGGGCTATTTTATATAATGCCTGTGATAATTTGATTCGAAATACCCTGAATACCCAAACATTTAGAAATCGCTACGTGAAGGATTTTTTCAGAAAGTTTTAGTAATTTATTTTGCTATTCTAAGATAGTGTTATCCCAAAATAACGAAAATACTGTTATACGATCACTTTCTAAATGATAAAAAATATATCTATTCAGCTTTGGGAGCTGTGTCATTACGATCATCAGAGGGATACTGTATGTTCGTTTTCAAGACTACCGGTCTGCTACCTCCTATTTTTGTGGGAGGCCCGTTGACCGAGTGGTTTAGATCGCCGACATACAGTGCTGGCGATTAGGTGCCTGACTCTGGGGTCGCTGGTTCGAATCCCGCACGGGACTCGACCAAATTTTCAGCACTAGAATTTGTGCTATTCTAAGATAGTGTTATCCCAAAAATAACGAAAATACTGTTATACGATCACTTTCTAAATGATAAAAAATATATCTATTCAGCTTTGGGAGCTGTGTCATTACGATCATCAGAGGGGTACTGTATGTTCGCTTTCAAGACTACCGGTCTGCTACCTCCTATTTTGTGGGAGGCCCGTTGGCCGAGTGGTTTAGATCGCCGACATACAGTGCTGGCGATTAGGTGCCTGGCTCTGGGGTCGCTGGTTCGAATCCCGCACGGGACTCGACCAAATTTTCAGCACTAGAATTTGTGCTATTCTAAGATAGTGTTATCCCAAAATAACGAAAATACTGTTATACGATCACTTTCTAAATGATAAAAAATATATCTATTCAGCTTTGGGAGCTGTGTCATTACGATCATCAGAGGGGTACTGTATGTTCGTTTTCAAGACTACCGGTCTGCTACCTCCTATTTTTGTGGGAGGTCCGTTGACCGAGTGGTTTAGATCGCCGACATACAGTGCTGGCGATTAGGTGCCTGACTCTGGGGTCGCTGGTTCGAATCCCGCACGGGACTCGACCAAATTTTCAGCACTAGAATTTGGGCTATTCTAAGATAGTGTTATCCCAAAATAACGAAAATACTGTTAAGGTTTACTAGTTTACGTCTGTATTTAATACCATGTTTAATCCTGTATATATCCCACTAACCCATCCTAATGAGGGCCCTGGGTTAGATTAGCTATTGTAGCTAACCAGGTATTATACCCTCTATAAATAAAGTTTTTTTTATTATTATTATTGACTTACAACAGGCATACACCCAAATGCACCAGAACATCAGGAAGACAGCCATATCGATCTATGAAGAGTATAGCCTGCTGCCGCTTGAAATGAAAGGCGACCCCACGCACATGTCCATTATGAAGTTTAAACGTCACTTGGAAGAGGCTATGGGGTTACCACCCGCCGAGGCCCTGAAGAATTCGATCAGAATGGGCAAACTCACTAACTCACTCGCTCAGTCACTCACTCACGTACTCACCATTGTTCGTGCATCATTGCGTTGAGGCGGGCGTTGGGCACGCCTCATTCACTCACTCGCTCACTCACTCAATACGCCTCACTCACTCTCACTCACACCACTCACTCACCCACTCATTCACATACGCACACACAGGTAACTCTACCAGGCAGCCGAATGGAAAAAGACCCTTACAGTTCAGACCAGCTGAAAGGTTAGTGTTGGCGCACCAACAGCGCGCAAACGAAGCGCGCCAACACAAAGGTATAGCGCGCCAATGCCCATGATTATCGGCTGGCCATTGTTCTAACTCTGTTGAATGTAGTCCGTCGACATGATTGAACACAGGCCGCGCGCTATCAGCACGGTTAGACAATGGCTAAAAGCGAGCTGCAGGAGTAAGAGCCCGCTAGTGAGGTCTTTGTTAGCGAGCGATCGTTCACGCGAGAGAGCTCAAGAAAATCAGTTGGAAGTCCACGTGGCGTTAATCGGCACGAAGCTAACTGTTTGCACAGAATGTCTGCCTGTAATTCATACCTATTAAATAACATCAGGTATATGAATTTGTGTTACCGGCGAACACGTGGACCTCGATCAAGCGTATTTGCATTCCATCTAAAAATTTGTAAAAGGAACTAGATTTAAGATTTATTTTAATCATAAACACTGCTTGCAAAATGGATTGTAATTTGTGCTTCGTCGGACACCTGCTTTCAAAGTTGACCCAGACTTGCGCGTCTCACGGAATAGCGTTTCTGGTATTAAAGAATGGGTATTTGTTTATTGGAAGTTTCATCTTACGGCCGCTTCTCATACAGATGCGCAAGTTCAAGTCATTCGTTTTTATATATTCAAAAATTCTTGCAAATTGTGTTAATTTTGACCATTCAAGAGTAAATGCCCGGGATTTTACTACCGGATTATGCAGTGTATAAATATTTAATCAGTGGGACAAGAACCGATGAAACGAATTATGTAATACCCGTACCTTTTTACTAGAAATCGGTTGATTGAGTTGATTGAAGTCTGGTAATCCCTTTTTGAGGATTTGTCACCAATAAAACAGAACTCACTCCTCTGTGAAATAGATCAACCCTCATGAAATCTGGCGTCTACACACAACCCAGCTATCCAAACGAACTTTGGTACAAGTGTTGGATGCTGT
This sequence comes from Hanleya hanleyi, assembly GCA_036873755.1. Taxonomy (NCBI): domain Eukaryota; kingdom Metazoa; phylum Mollusca; class Polyplacophora; order Lepidopleurida; family Hanleyidae; genus Hanleya; species Hanleya hanleyi. The sequence goes on from JAVTVY010000646.1 coordinate 30,522, forward strand.
CTGAACATGCTTAATATAGCCCCGCGCGACCAGTTTGACCCCACGTGGCTTTTCGCGGGAAAATGAGAACACGTGTTTGAAATCTTGCAACATATTACTGTGCAGAAGTTATATTTTACTGAACCGACAGTATGATTTGGCAGGAAGAATACCGACTGATGGGGAAATCTTTCACTTTAAGTTATAATCCATATTACTATGAAAACAGTACAGTCGACGGCAGTTCAATACGATTTCACTTGAGTACATGTACGTATATCATCACAGGTTATTCATGCACAAATACATGAATGTACACGTTTAAAGTCTGCGGCGTATTCGTTTTGATCAAATGATAGATGAAACGAATTAGTATGAGGACAATCCGTCTGGGATTAATCTGTTATTATTTTGGGGTTTTTTCTAGCCCTGCCGCTGTAATGTTAATACATCCCGCTATGTTGTGTTAATCTTCGGGTTAATTTGCAAAGGACCATTGATAGCGGGAGATTAAACTGACAGAGTGAACTTTATTTTTGACACCAATCCTATACCGATAATCACTGTTCATCAACTATAAATACGGCACGAACAACGATGGTACGATCACTGAGAGAAAAACACCATGGCTGTACCCATTCGACGAATTTGCATTTCGACGAGACATGTTGACGTCAGGGTTTTCTTGCGGCGCAATCCTGGTGTAAATTCACGACGAAAAATATGTTTTGCCGATAGTAAGTGAGATATTCAGTAAGACCAGGTAGAGTGATTTCTGTAATGAGAGACGAGGTGAGAATGGTAAAACGAACAGTGGACCCACATTATTTATAGCTGAGTCCCTCCCTCCATCCCCAACATCAAGACCTACATTTCATATGTGTTAATGTATACTTCCTGTCGAACAGTATAACGGATGTTATATTGTCAGCAAGAAAACAACACTGTAAAGATTAATCATTTCGTTAAGTTTGGCGTAAACAAGTGGAGAATATAAACATAACAGTGCATTCTCTCTCTGACGGGGTAAAGCGATATCCCGCTTTCGTCCAACAAAATGCGCGTCTACGTCTGGTTTGAAAAGAAATGAAATGGCATTAACTTATTGTTTAGGTAGAAATCTCTGTTATTGTTTCGTTTTTGTTATTTAGCCTGGAACGATGGATGTGTGGGCCATAAATACTTGTTAATTCTTATTTCCTCATCGGAAGTAATATATTATTTCGTGTGCAATCTTTAACAGTCGGGCGGTAACGAATAAAGAGCATATACAATTGGAGTATTTGTCATTCTCTGTAAGGGGCTAATTGATCTTCTGAGTTTCTGTGTATATTTTGGTTAGGCGGTTGTAACAAGACAAGCCAAAGAGACAACAAGTCTGACCGAGCACTGCATGTTGCCCCGATTATGATCTCGACTCGCCGTGTGTCTGAATTTATACGAAGCTGTATTCATTTGAAATGTTACGTTCAACCGTTTTACTGGCCGTTCTGAAAGAGGAGGTGGCCTTCGCAATTTGCACACACTAACGTTTTATGAATTCTGATAATATATTTAGGCATACTTTAAGCTATCTTTGGCGAAACTTTTTGTTAATGAAGATTATTCGTAGTCTCAACCGAATGTTCACAAGACGGGCGAGTTTCCTTGGAGCGCAAACAAAAAATGATAGATAAACATTTACAGCATTCTTATTGAAGAAGTCAAATCTTCTATATATTTTTTAATTACTTAGCCAGTAATTTAAACTGTAGAATAGATTGTGTTCTTGCCTTACACCGCCAGAGGGGAACTCTTTGAAAACAATTCAGTTTTAAGCCGTGACGGCTGTTAGCGCACTATCCGGCAAGTGCGCCAACGTGGAGCCTTTGTTTACCGCCGACATGCTTACAATGGTTCAGTGGTTTGACCGGACTATATTCTACCGGCGCGTGGCGGCAAGGGTCACATCATGGGGGGTGTAATAAGTCTTGGTGATTAGGCCAGCACGTTGGCGCGCTAACGGTGCGTAAACGATGTTCACTAATTGGAAGATTAAGCTGATCTGAACTGTACATACCAACTATTCTCAAACGGTCCGTTGAAAATAACAGCAATGGACGGATGCATGCTTCGCCTTGTTCATAGAAAAGTCAAGCTTATAAGGAAGATATGCTGTAGAATGATCTCTTGGTTGTCCTCGAGGGAATGAAACGTGGACGTCTCTCCAGTTTTACTTACATCTTTGTTCAAAGGGGATGAAATATATGACTGCCGACCTGGCTTTCATTTTGCTCAATTCTGAGAAAATATAAGGTCATGAATGTGACTCGCCACTCCTAAAAAATTATGACCAATCTTATATCTATGGCAAACCTATATTCTACCAAGGTACGGCCAGAGATGAAGACTAATCCTATGAAACGTACATAATTAATCACACCCATGATCACTGGTAAAACCATAAATGTCTCTCTCACCCATGATCCCCCGCGCTGTGCTCTTGCATTTCATCTACGATCTTACATGTGCAAGGATGTGGAAGGGTCTAGAGTCTAGTCGTGATAGTGCTGTCTAACTAGTTAATTTGCCTCTTATATTACATACAGATGCAAGAGTCTTAAATCACATTCTTTTCTCAGCAAACAAGTAACAAACAACATAACATCCTTGAAGGGAACATGTTCAAAATTGATAACTTTGTGACAGATTATGAAAATTATTTCTCATAGAAGTCCTCATAGACTTGGGTTACCAGGGTTTTAGATTAGGCCAAAATTAATCAAAAAGTGGCTTCAATATATGCCTGTACATATGGAATTAAACTGGTCCAAATTTCAAGGTTGTTTAATGGCCTTGGTCTCAACTGGTAGCTAGCAATGCAGAGAAAGGTATAAGATTTTGTGCTTACAAGAATGTAACATTTGAGACATCGTATTCCTACAAAGTTTCAATGATAAACTAAAAGGGGCTTAACTCTTGGTAACTAGCTAACCTTAAAACAAGAGACAATAGTTTACACGCCCACACTAAATCCGACAACTGTTAAATACAAGAAAATATTAATTTTTCTTTAAACAGATTCCTTTCAGGTGGGATCATTTTTCATGAATGAAGAAAAATATGAAGAAAGTGATGAAGTAAACCTTTGTTCTCGAGTTAATAAACAGATATAAAGTTCATAAATGACCCCTTTCCCAGTTAAATTAGTAAAGGCATGCTTCCTATTTCTCAACTGTTTTACTGAATGTAGCTGTTTCAGACATGTATCAAACAGGGGAGACAACTCCATGGGATAAATGCCATATACATGTAGGGGAGACAACTCTGAATAGTCCAACCTCATAGTATAGTCAGAACTGGATTCAGTTTGGGGAGACTGTGACCTTGCCCTTTGAGTGTGTGAGTGAGTGAATAGAATTTAACGTCGCTTTCAACAATATTTCAGCTTTATCGCGATGAACCAACTAAGCACCACCCAGCCAAGTTGCATTTCTGCTATCTTTGAAGCAGCATGAGACCAGACACCCTCCATCCACTCTAGAAAACACTGAGGACAGCACACAAGACACTTGACCTTTGACCTACTGACCGCAAATGAATAGGGTTCCTCTTTACCCTGCCGGCAATGTATATCCAAAGTGTGGTACCAATCCATACCTTGGAACTGCAGATATCGCACGGACAACAAAATGTTAATGGATTAATGGATGGATAGACGGATAGTTGGACAGAACTCATAATCGTATACATAAGGCCTTGTCTTCAATGAGCATATAAAAACGTGACTCAAACAGTTCTTGATTTTGGGGACAGTGATATCTATTGGCAAATCATTTATACGCATATATGCATGATTCCCGTGTCTTTGAACATTTCGGAAATCCTTTAAAAAAATGTTTTTTAAAGTTTCTGGTCGCTACTACTTCTGTTTGGTCAGGTTACCGCAAACAAAGTATATTTTAATTTTGGCCTTACCCTAATTTGGGCACAACCTCTATTCAGCGCGGCAAAACATTTTTGAGGCAGGGGAAACCTTAGAGAAAATACGGATTTTGGCTTTTACTAAAATATGACGCTTAAATGACATAACTAAACTAAACTAAACTAAACTAATCAATACAAGAAAAAATATATATATATATATTTTTAGTTTTTTTTAGTCCTAGTTTGGATACAACGTTTAATATATCAAGGGGTAATCTAAAGCCCTGGTTACTTTTTTCTTATGCGTGAAAAAGTCAGGTTGGAATTTCAGTTGGAGCTGGCCACCATGACAATTTTGCTGGCTCCAGGGGGTTAAGGATAGCTGTCCCATTAGAGGGTCAAAATTGGTCATTTTTTTATTTCCTCATTCAAATATTCACTATTTCCTCTAACATTTGGTGAAAAAATGAAATCAAAATTATAAATAGAAGTGCTTCAATATTAGGATTAAAATTTTTGTTTCCGAGGCACTGGAACAATTAAACAGATTGCCTTAGCTTGGGCTTGGCTACTATTGTTTTTGTCTGTTAAATTTCCCTTTCCAAAACTCATTTCCGTAGTATTATGGTAAGCTAATTATCTATTAGTCCTACTTATTTACATTAATCTA
>JAVTVY010000647.1:0-35835 GCA_036873755.1 Hanleya hanleyi
CATGTTCATTTCAGGATGTCAGCCGCTGTCTGCATTCCGTCTCTCAATGTTTGTAGTCTGTGGGAACATGAATCTCACTTAAAGAGATATTAAATACGGGTCATGTTCATTTCAGGATGTCAGCCGCTATCTGCATTCCGTCTCTCTATGGTTGTAGTCTGCGGGAACATCTAACACTGTCGCAAGCCGTCAGTTGATTGATGAAACTCATCTTTCATATCCGACTATTCTCTGAGACGAGCCGTCGGGGTAAAATCAGGTTGTCTTCAAGTCGTATGGAAAGCTCGTTAACATATATTAATATGCTTTATCTTATCAGGTACTTGACATCACTCTGAAGTCGGCAATCGAGATAAATGCTGAGCGATATCGGTTGGCTGGGTAGCAGGTATACTTTAAGTATATTTAATTGAAAATCCGTGCTACATTATATCATGCAGTCCCTGGTATTTCATCTCACTCCATGATAAGCAGTGTCGAATCCTGGGTTGGATGAGAAGCATGCTGGCTCAACTTATATTAATTGTAGTTCCATCTACCGTATTCGACGTCTCTCGGAGGCAGGCAGTCGAGATAAAGGATGATTCCTGTAGTCGATAAGCAGAATAAGAGATATTAACAGTGTAGCATGTATACATTTAAGTATATTTACTGGTGCATGCTACTGAAGATCTTCATCTTTCGGTGTTTGACGTCTCTTTAACGCGGAAAGTTGGTGTATAAATAGCCTGTCTTTTTTGCAGATCGTACCATTTGTACTTCATGCTGCGGACCTCCCACTCCATTATCAGGAACTCAGCAACGACCCCGTGCTAGTTTGTGTATTATGACAGCAAAGGCGAACATGATCCAACGATCAATATTCAACTTCTTTTATTAAATGCAATAAGTATATTTAAAATACATTGCATATCTGCGAAATGCTTGCCTAAAGGCTATTACCACATTTCATCCGAGTACCGTTATGGTACATAAATATCTCATGCGAAATGCTGGAATTAACTACTATGCATTTCGACCTCAGGTCTTATGTCTTGGAATCAGAACACTCGAGTCAGTGAGGATCAATGAACCCAGGGGGAACAATGATGCACGTGTCAGAACATAAGGGAATGAATCCCCAAGACCAATGTGTGAAGAGATGTTCATATACACACCCACTTTCTCGGGGTGTTCTGACCCTACACCTGCCTGAGTATAGGAGTTATTATGACATCACTATATGTACTAACATGTACCTCAGAGCAGTTGTTTCGGATAATTTCGGGAATATATATCTTATGTATATCCCAGGTATATCTCTCATCAGGGGCCAAACCTAATCATGAATATATTTAACTATTCACGATAAATACTCTCATATTCTCGTAGATATAGTGATGCCGGAGTTACCCACGGGGGTGAAATCTTACATTATTTTAGATTTACACTCTTCTTCTTCATTACTGTTGTCTGTGCTGCACACGTTGTGTAATCGTTTATTAATTTCGATTCACACACATCTTGTTTTTCTCTTCTTTCTTGCTGACGGTTCTTCTCACGTGCCAGTGTATTTTAGCAATATACTGATAATAACAATATTTTGGCACGATCCCGGCATGGTCGTCACAGGAGATTCGGATTATGGTTCGAAAAACATCTTGGACCGCATAGCATATTCTTACTATTTCTCAATCCAGGTGTCGGAACATGAATCTCACTTAAAGAGATATTAAATACGAGTCATGTTCATTTAAGGATGTCAGCCGCTGTCTGCATTTCGTCTCTCAATGTGTGTAGTCTGTGGGAACATGATTCTCACTTAAAGAGATATTAAATACGGGTCATGTTCATTTCAGGATGTCAGCCGCTGTCTACATTCCGTCTCTCAATGTTTGTAGTCTGTGGGAACATGATTCTCACTTAAAGAGATATTAAATACGGGTCATGTTCATTTCAGGATGTCAGCCGCTGTCTGCATTCCGTCTCTCAATCTTTGTAGTCTCTGGGAAAATGATTCTCACTTACAGAGATATTAAATACGGGTCATGTTCATTTCAGGATGTCAGCCGCTGTCTGCATTCTGTCTCTCGATGGTTGTAGCCTGCGGGAACATCTAACACTGTCGCAAGCCGTCAGTTGAATGATGAAACTCCAGGTGGCATGGCCCAGTCGGTACATGGCGCGAATAATATAATTGGCTATAAGAAAGCGTCCGTCGCCCGCTGATTGGCACAGAATCGCTCTGACTGATTGGTTGAAATCACGGCACCTGATTGGTTATTTTGACACCCACTGCAGAAGGCATTGTATGCTACAATCCTCTCAAGCTCAACGTGTAGATGTATACTTGGGCCAGCGTCAGGCGCTATGATTAAACCCAGTATATCGTATCAGCGTATATATTGTTAAAGCTCAATATATAAACACCTGCACCGCAATCTGATGTTTCAGCTGGTCCACTTCTTTAAGACTGGTATGCATGTCGTTGTAATGAGGGTATACCTGACCTTGTTGACAACATCCAGCTTCACATCTCCTAATGGAGAATGACAAAGCATGGTTGAATGAGAGATAAATAAATATCCGAAACAACACGCTCTTGAAGGGCTCAACATGATATCATATAGGTCAACGCTGAGGCCCCCAATTAATATTGGTAGGGCTGATCATATACATCTATTATATGTATATATGGCTGTAGTCATAACACAAACAAACAAAGCACGTAGATCGATGCACCTCTTCAAAGTGGACGGACACAAGTAATGGCCGGTTAGCCCATGAAGCATATACACGTTAGAGTTATATTAACCGTGTATTTCTATCTTGGCGTTCAGCGTCTCCGAGGTGGATAATAGGGGTTAATGGCTGGCAGCATCCTACATGGATAGGGGATCCGGCGTATTAACGTGTTGTGGCAGACATGTATATGTTAAATCACCACTGGCCTCTAATAGCATTGAAGATTACCTCTATGCTACTAGACTGGAGCTATCGTCCAACGCTAAAGAACCACACAAAGACAACCTGTCGAGCGGCGAACGTCAATCACTCAATAAATTGAGATCGGGTAAATGTGATGTAATTATCACTACTGCTGACAAGAATAATATAACTGTTATTCTTGACAAAAGCTTATATATCCAGGAAGCAAATCGCCAGCTGTATGACGGAATACACTACGTCGAGATTGATTATATCAACGTAAAAGAGATGCATAGAAAGGTGCTAAACCTTGTATGCAAACTTAAACAGGAAGAAGTGCTGGACAAGGACACATACAAATACTTGTATGATCCGCTACTCAAGATGAAAATTCCCCACATGTATTTGCTGCCTAAGATTCATAAAATCAAGCAAATCCTGGAGAACCTCGACCCGATTAATCCGGGGGACATTTCCAATATATCAGTGCCGGGACGACCGATTATCTCGCAATGCAACTCACCTACTTCGAAACTGGGGAGATATTTGGATTTCTTCCTGTTGCCTATTATTAAAAAGCAACATACATACCTTGCGGATACTTCAAATTTCATTAATGGAATTGAAAGTATGCCCATCCCGAGCAGTGCTATCCTTGTTACATATGATATCACATCGCTGTACACAAATCTGAGTTTTGAAGAGATAGCCGCAGCCCTGAAGACTGATCTCGCGACGAACAACGATATCGTATATGACCTAAAAAGGCCATCGATTGAATTACTGGTAGAAATAGCCAACCTCATCCTTACAGAAAACGAATTTGCATTTAATGGTAAATATTACCGGCAAATTGTGGGAGCTCCAATGGGGGCTATTCCCTCACCCGAGTTATGTGATTCTGCTATCTATCAGCACATCAACAGACTGTTGGAGCGGTTCCCATTACGTCATAATATCCTGCATCACAAACGATACCGGGACGATGGCTATTGGATTTATAATGGTCCAGCAAAAGATGTACGGGACTTCTTTGAGATGGCAAATAATGCCCATCCTCTGTTAAAGTTCACGTTCGAGATATCCGACAGATCTATCAGCTTTTTGGATACCGTAACATTCAAAGGGAAGAGATTTGAAAGCAGCGGTATTCTGGACATCAAATGTCACACCAAGGCAACTGAAACATACCAGTATTTACACCGAGAATCGGCCCATCCACCCTCCTGCTTCAAATCCTTTATAAAAGGAGAGGCAATCAGATACGCAAGGAACTGCAACAATTTCAGTGACTTCGACGAGAAAGTTAAAGTCTTCAATAATAAACTTAGACTCCGGGGATATGAACAGCGTGAAATCGAGAAAGCACTCGCAGAGGTTAAACACGCTGAGAGATCGAAACTTCTGCACAGAACCAAGCACAACCAGACTCAACCGGTTTTGGTCAAGCCGACACGATTCATCACAACATTCCAACCCGGATCACGCCAGCTGATAAAAATTATTAAAAAATACTGGCATATAATACAGACTAACTCTAAAACCAATCGACTATTCCCACATCATCCGATCGGTGTATACAGAAGAGGACGGAATTTAAAAGAACTCCTGCGGAAATCTAAGATATAACAGCAGTACGGAGAACAGAAAGCTTACGAGATTGATGTTTGCGAGATTGGTAACATCTATATATAGAGAACCATAGGCGTGACCCCTGATGAGAATATGCCTGGGATGATATACATAAGTTATATTCCCGAAAGATTTCGAAACACTGGCTCTGAGGTACATTAGTACACATCTATGAAGATGCGCTAGCATACTCATATATACGTAAAACTCAGGCTACTGTAGGGTCAGGACACACCGAGAAAGTGGGTGTGTATATGAACATCATTTCATACAATCAGGGTCAGGACACACCGAGAAAGTGGGTGTGTATATGAACATCATTTCATACAATTCTGCGGTACTGTTGTTGAAAAGTACGGTAAGTATTTTTAATACTCCTTGTTTTTTTTACCACAGTTCCGTGATATGTGGAGTAATTGACAGTGAAATAAGAATATATTCATTATTAGATATTATTTAAGTTAGCTATGATGTTTCATTTTTACGCATTTTTTCTTATTTTTCTATTTATTTAGTGAAATTAAAATCAGAATATATATTATATATTATATCATTGTTAGTATAATAATTTAATTGTGATGATGATGGATTTTATTATCAAATACTGTGTTTATAGCCTAATTATTAGACCTAATTCCTGTAATTGGATTCAACAATAATTGTTTCCATGTGCCCGCTTTTATATTAATGCTTTTATTAATTGAATTCTAGGTCAGAAATGGCTATGCGCCGACGTGGGCCTTACAAGCGATACCTCAGAGAGGATGTGAATTTACCACGGAGAACAAAACAGAGAAGACAGCTCAACACATCAGATGAGGATTACGAAACCGAAGCATCTCCCAAAATAGATAAATACATGTACATCATGACTTTGTTATGCAACAGTTCATTTATGTAATGCTGGAATGTGATAATTCACTCTTTCAATAATATTTTAAAATAAAAATGATTCATGTTGTTGTGCTTGTAAATATATAAACAGTACATACAATATGGCCACCATCTTTCTTATTTAGTGAACATGTACATTCATCATCATTATATCAATTTTACAAACATGGAAATGTGGATTATTCAAGTACATTATGCCAACATTTGAACTACTACATGTATATGTTGAACCTTTCTTTGTTCTGCAACATATGCAGGTACGTGCTTATCCATCATGAGAATAAATGATATTCCTAATATGAGAATGTATTTATTGGTTATTTGTCATATGCATGGTGTAAGCATTCCATTCTTGAACATTGGTTATACATGTATGTTGCAATGTAGACGGTAATCTTTTTTTTTTCTTTTTGAACAATTTTAGCCTAGATTTATTGGTGTATTGTCATCATGTACATGTATGTGTGTAGTTGGTCAACTCATACGTTCGTTAATGTATTGAGCTTTTACCAGTGTAGCTTCATATATATGATTACCATACAGCATCACATTTAAGATCTTTATTGAACGTACTAAAACTAAACACAATCAGTCAATCATTTTTGCATTCGATGTTTCATCAACTTGTAACAATCCGACTCCGATACTCCAGCGAACCGTATGGCATGGCATTATGTGATAATTTATTCAAATTCACGGATCCGTCATCATTAATGAAAAATGCATTTTGGATATATATTTGTCCTGACTGAAGACCGCATAAACATCACCCTCTAAAAACGTTAAATTAGTTTCTCTCAAGAAGATTGGAAATTAATCCCACTCACGTTGAATTAAATCCAGTATCGAGTTGGGTGGATTTTGCTCAATAAATCGCTGAAGTGGTGGGCAAAATAATATTTGAGTGGAATTACATTCAATTACTTCAGTGAAACGCACTTAACTTGTATGAAATAATTCACTGAAATACTTGAGTGGGGTCAATTTTCACTCTTCTTAATATCATTGATACAATTGATCCTATGGATTATCATATTAAATCAATAGGATTATTATATTCCCATCCTATTAAATTCATTAGGATTTTTCAGAATCTTATAAGATTTTCTCAGAATCTTACAGGATTTTTTAGAATCTTATAGGATTTTTCAGAATCTTATAGGATTTTTTGGAATCTTATAAGATTTCTCAGAATCTTATAGGATTTTTCAGAATCCTATAAGATTTTCTCAGAATCTTATAGGATTTTTTAGAATCTTATAGGATTTTTCAGAATCTTATAGGATTTTCTGGAATCTTATAAGATTTCTCAGAATCTTATAGGATTTCTCAGAATCTTATAGGATCCTATAAGATTTTTTTGTAAGGGGAGAGAAGCGGTCAGCAGTTTTCAATGATGCCGGCAAGACATCATGATGTTCCAAAAATATCAAATCCGTATCGCTGATCAGTATTCTTAATCCGTAATATTCGTTTTAGAGTCGTTATCCAAAAAAGATGTATCTGTCACGCTTTGATTGTGACTGTTCATATGAGCACCATGAGGATATTGAAGTACATGTGTTCATACGGCCCCTAGCCCCGGGTTAAGCGGAATTAGACACAAGTTACGATACGTAGCGCCATAGATCTTGCACGCTACGTTCGTACTTTGCTATCAGCATGCGATATGTATCGCCAAATTTGAGAAACTTTGAGTGGAGGCGCTTGGTGGAATAGCCCTGTTTTATAAGTTTCTGCAACAATGTTTTGTGACGTTGATTAAAATCATCACATTTAACACAGGATCTAGCAAATGCTACTAAGCGAGATATGTATACGCCATATGCAGGTCCCACTGGAATATTACTATCCAGATAGGGATAGTTTACGATGTCAAAATTGTAATCATCTCTTTTGTCATAAAGTCGACGAGAGAGAATGCCCGCTTCATTTTTGTAGAGATAGAGATCTAAATAAGATGTGCCTGTAGGACTATCTGTAGTTTCCTTCAAATCCAGTGAGGGTCCACCCAGTGGCGCCACCTTCAGGTGGATCTTGCTGAAACGTCTGGTCACAAGGAGTGTATATGCTGAATTTCGAAGGAATCCGACAAAGCTTTTGAAGTTATCGTCCGTGAAGAATTTGAACAGACATTCACAGACACAATGAGAGCAAGACCCATTTTAACTGGAACAGAGAAGCGAAACTCAGTGGCGCCACATTCAGTCATATGTTGCTGAAATGCAGTAGCAACCAGCGTCTTGTCGCAAAATATGCGTATGCTGAATTTCGGGAGAATCCGACGAAACATTTGGACGTTATCACTTGTGAAAATTTTTAACAGGTGTCCACGGTGCCTTATAAATTGAAACCCTTTGGGGTTGCAATTCATTGAGGGGTGGCAAAATTATCTCAATATTGCAGACAACGTACAAATTTCAACTTCTGCCAAGATATATTGGAGATATATGTGCTCGAACACAATATATGATGGTCGAGCGAGGGATAGTTTGGGAGATAAAAGGTGCATCTCGGCGCTCTGTGGGTGGAGACATGCATGCTCTCCTTGAGGGTAGTGGTAGCTGTGCTGACAAGAAAGCCACTGAATGCTCCCTGTACATGAAACCACCACACTGACAACTGCATGCCATCATCTGTCAGTCTGAAAAAACACAAGGTCAAATTAAATTCAGGAAATTGATCATATGCACAGTGTGCACCCAAACTTCAGAAACTCAGTTGTAATTAATACAATAAGTTACACGTGTGGACACAAAGGATTCATGCAGGAGCTTTAGGGTAAATCATATGACGTGGAATACAACTATTTGATAGAAAATTTGAAAGAAATGTTGTCCTTCATTTAAGATGACACGAAATGAAAAAAACAAACAGGGGCTCAGTATTTCATATTATACATCTGAAATAAAATATGGTTTGTGCAAAAGCTTTAGGGTAAATCATATGATGTGCAATACAACAATTATTTGATAGCAAAATTGAAGAAAATGTTGTCCTACATTTAAGATGACACGAAATTTTAAAAAACAGGGGTTCAGTACTGCGGTGATTTCCCCGCCAGTTATTTCATATTATACTTCTGAAATAAAATATGGTTCATGCAAAAACTTTAGGAAAAATCATATGATGTGGAATAGAATGATTGGATAGCAAAATTGAAGGAAATGTCGTTCATTTAAGGCGACACGAAATTCAAAACTAACAGGGGTTTGGTAGTGCGGGGATTCCCCCGCCAGTTATTTCATATTATACTTCGGAAATAAAATATGGTTCCTGCAAGAGCTTCAGTGTAAATCATATGATGTGGAATAGGACTGGACAGCAAAATTTAAGAAAATGTGTCCAGGTGTCCTTCATTTAAAGCAACATGAAATTCAAAATAGTGAGCAGCAGAAGAAGGAAGAAGAAAATGACAAACACATAAGGCATCCTTAATTAGACAAAGCACTCGGAAGTTATCGCTTGTGAAGAATTTGAATGGAAACCATGGACATGCACAGAAGATTGGAACAACACCCAGTGGCGCCACCTTCAGATGGATCCTGCTGAAACGTCTGGTCACAAGGAGTGTATATGCTAAATTTCGAAGGAATCCGACAAAGATTTTGGAAGTTATGGTCCGTGAAGAATTTGAGCAGACATTCACAGACACAAAGAGAGCAAGACCCATTTTAACTGGAACAGAGAAGCGAAACTCAGTGGCGCCACCTTCAGGCAGATGTTCCTGAAATGCGGTAGCAACCAGCGTCTTGTCGCAAAATATGCGTATGCTGAATTTCGGGAGAATCCCATGAAGCATTTGGACGTTATCACTTATGAAAAATGTTAACAGGTGTCAACGGACACAAAGAGGCAAGACCCATTTTGACTCAGTGGCGCCACCTTCAGGCAGATGTTGCTGAAATGCAATACCAACTGGCGTCTTGTCGCAAGGAATGCGTATCCCGAATTTCGGAACAATCCAACAAAGCGTTAGGAAGTTATCGCTTGCGGAAATTTCAGACAGGCATGCACGGACGTACACGGACATCCAAGGACACAAAGAAGCAAGACCCATTTTAACCCAGTGGCGCCACCTTCAGGCAGATGTTGCTGAAATGCAATACCAACTGGCGTCTTGTCGCAAGGAATGCGTATCCCGAATTTCGGAACAATCCAACAAAGCGTTAGGAAGTTATCGCTTGCGGAAATTTCAGACAGGCATGCACGGACGTACACGGACATCCACGGACAAAAAGAAGCAAGAACCATTTTAAAACCCGGCCGCGAAACAAAAAATATTTGCCTATGCTCCCGTATATGAGCATAGTGGGCGTAACCACCTTCACTTTTCTTCAAAATGTTTGTTTTTCTCATAAAAGTGACCAAAATTATTTTGTTTCAGAATGAATAATTATTTTCTAACAAAATCGGAAAATCTGACAAAAAATTCGATGAAAAAAATGCATTTCTGGAATTTTAGGTCACAGTGACGTCATCAGAGTAGCCCTCTTTGATTATTTCAACATTTTGTGATAGAGCTTCATCCCTTGTGCGACTTGTTAACGCCGTAGACCAAGCTGTAAGAAAGTATTTATCCCTACCTGACCCGGGGCCTTTCCCCCCCTCTCGCTTTTTGTTTGTTTTTTGCTCCCATCTCCAGAACGACAAAAAATTGAGAGCTGAAACTCCGTGACTTTTTAGATTATCGTATTGGGGTCATCTTGAGCCTATTTGCATGACACCCCGAGCAGAGGATCATGGGTAAATTCAAAATGTCGGTCATTTGGGGTTACCAGAAAAGTGCTGTTTTCACAAAAATTACGCAAAAATTTTGCATGTTGATTCAACGCGGTTCTATGCATTTTACAAAAACTAACTGAAACCATGTCTTAGTAACACCAAAAAACACTCTCTGATTCGTTCCCCCTCCCCTATAACCCTACCAGGCCTGGGGGGGGGGCAAAATGCCAAACTTTCTGCGCTATCTCCGGAACGGAAAAAAAATGGAGAGCTGAAACACCGTGACCGTTTAGATTATCATATTGGGGTCATTTTGAACCTTTTTGCATTACAAGCGTCTAATCCGTCATCCATAATTCAGCCGTCGTCCATTAGAGAATATCCGCGTCCATAATCCAAAGACCTATTCCATATTCCATATAACAGTATTACCGCACCAAATTCAAAAGGACAATCATAGTATACATAAACATAGGCTTGTTTCCTGCAAGAGAGAAGCGGTCAACAGTTTTCAATGATGCCGGCCAGACATCATGATGTTCCAAAAATATCAAATCCGTATCGCTGATCAGTATTCTTAATCCATAATATTCGTTGTAAAGTCGTCATCTAAAGAATGATGTATCTCAGTCACGCTTTGATTGTGACTGTTCATATGAGTACCATGAGGATCTTGAAGTACATGGGTTCATACGGCCCCTAGCCCCGGGTTAAGCGGAATTAGACACAAGTTACGAAACGTAACGCCATAGATCTTGAACGCTACGTTCGTATTTTGCTATCAGCATGCGATATGTATCGCCAAATTTGAGAAACTTTGAGTGGAGGCGCTTGGTGGAATAGCCCTGTTTTATAAGTTTCTGCAACAATGTTTTGTGACGTTGATTAAATCGTCACATTTAACACAGGATCTAGCAAATGCTACTAAGCGAGATATGTATACGCCATATGCAGGTCCCACTGGAATATTACTGTCCAGAAAGGGATAGTTTACCCCCGAGCAGAGGATCATAGGTAATTTAAAATGGCGTCCATGTGGGGGTACCAAAAAAGTGATGTTTTCGACATATTTCTTCACAATTTTTTCTTTTCTGTATGGAAAAGTGGATAAAACCTATTTTATTTCATATCAGGTAATTATTTACTAATTCGTCATGTAGTTTTTGCGAAGAAAAAAAATAAAAAAATAAAAATTTGAAAATTCTGACCGAAAAATCGCCCAATAATGCTCTTTGTGAAAATTACGTCACCGTGACGTTATTTTTCAAAAATGCGGTTTCGGTAGATTTCGATTTTTCGGTCCCATTTTCCGGGGGGGTTCTTGGTATCATGGTGGCCATCTTGGATGTTTTTTACATTTTCTTGCAGAACTTGACCCAAAGATATAGTGTGATGAGTTTCAGTCCTCTAGCCTCAGCGAAAAAATATAGGGGGTGGGGGGAGGGGCACTTTCCGCCCCAGGCTGTAGTACAACCCAAATCGCCCAAGTCAGATGGGGTTAAAGGGCCCAGTCAATTTAGTTTAAAGCATATGTCGGATTGGCCATTCGTGCCAGCATCTGGCGTTACACACTGGCTCCATTGTCTCTCACAGGTTATCCTTTTTCTCGAGTAACCTGTTTGCAACGGGATCAGTATGTGGTCAGACGTTCTCGAGAAAGGTCAACCGGTTAGTAAGTTGGTTATCAACCGATTGAGCTGACTCGGATCCCCCCGTCACACATAGGCCAAACCCGCTCCAGGTAAAACACATGCATTAGAATATCCAGTACATTTGTTAACGCTATGATAACGCATAAAACTGGCATAACATTATTATGCTATGACGGAAGTAGTGTAATATGAGCGAGTCCTATGACTCGTGTTTCCCTATGATACTATTCTTTCGTGGTGGGATAACTGATTTGCATAGTACCTGTTGGAGTTGCGTGTTGAAACCGGAGTTGTCTCCCATTTCCCGATGTCATCTGCAGAAGTTTTCGCTCACTTTAATAGGAAAAATATCCCCAAACTTTCAATTCAGTGATATTTAATGCCCAGTTTATCCCCATTATTAAAATATGCCGTTCTGATGAAGAATTGTTATGGACACTATGACATGTAGGAGGAATTTGATTTATACGGATTGTGATATGTTGTAAATCATTATCTCGCCAATTAGATATACTTGTCGTAAAATGTGAGATTTTATGTACTGGTACATAAAAATTGAAAAAAGATTAAAAACGTTTATAATCATCTGTTTATTAAGATTTCTACAGTTAATACGCCACGATCAAATATGTCTGAAATTTGAGCTTGCGAAGACATGATCATTTCAAAATTTGGACAAAGAAAAAAACAATCTATGGGTTTTAATATTTTCTCCTTGGTGTTACACCAAAGGGCTGAAACCTGATGGCGTTTTATACCACTTCTATCCCGTTATGCAATGTACAGCCATAACGACTAAATGGCGGGTTTGGGATCATGATGCAGTACCACCCTCATGTAACACGACATCAACTTAATTGTCCGCACAGGAACCCTAGGCTGATACAACCGGAAGTGCAAGCTTTCATTTGGTGGGTCGTCTTACGCCTTCATGCCTTGCAGCATATGCACTGTGTTGATAATTATCTTAGTTTCGCGTTACATAAGCAATGCTGGATTTCAGGATCGTTGGGCGCCTGCCACGTAGATAAAGGATGCACAAATCATAACGTGATTGGGAGCAAAAAAATGTTTCAGAGTTTAGGTCTCATCCTCTTTTCACATATCTGTATCCTGGAAGTTGGAATACTCTTTCACACGTACATTCCATTTCCCTACCATGCCTGGGTACTGAGGGAGGAGGGGGGGGGGCAAAATCCACCTCCCCCATTGGGCCCCGCTTCCAGACAATCTGTGCTATCTCCGGAACGACAAAAAAATGAGAGCTGACACTCCGTGACTTTATAGTTTATTATATTGGCGTCACTTTGAGCCAATTTACATAATCCTACGAGGAGGGGCTCATGGGAAAATTTCTGCTCTTCCGCGATGAAAAGTGGGCAGACCCTATTTCATTTCACATCACATTAATATTTGCTAATTTATCATGCACTTTTGGGGGAGAAATTGCATAAATGAAAAATTCGAAAAATCTGACCGAAAAATCGAGCAAACAATATCGTTTTTGAAGATGACGTCACTGTGACGTTATCAAAGCGGCCATATTGGATTTTTTTACATATTGTGGTAGAGTTTGACCTAAGGGTATGATGTGGTAGGTTTGAACTCCTTAGCTCAAGGGGTAAGAAAAATAATTATGGGGGGATGGAGGTAATTCCCCTCCCCCCTCTCCAAGGCCTGGAACGGTTCCAGAAAGCTCGGGCCAGATAGGGTTAAACGGCTTACTCAAGAAACAGAATAACGTGAGACATAGAGCCAGTCTGTAACACTCGGCCCGTGGGTTGAGCACCTCGGCCGCCTTACAAATCGCACAGACTCTATTGCTCTAAAGAAATCAGACAAGGATGGTACGGATTTGATATTTTTGGAACATCATGATGTCTTGCCGGCATCATTGAAAACTGTTGACCGCTTCTCTCTTGCAGGAAACAAGCCTATGTTTATGTATAGAATGATTGTCTTTTTGAATTTGGTGCTAATACTGTTATATGGAATATGGAATAGGTCTTTGGATTATGGACGCGGATATTCTCTAATGGACGACGGCTGAATTATGGATGACGGATTAGACGCTTGTAATTTACATGTAGGGATATCGAAGTTCTACCCGGAAAAACTGAACATAATAATCTATTCATGGAAAACGGAAAGTGTATTCAATCCACCGGACGAGATATACACTATTTTTTAACTATGGATCTTATAAAGTTAACTAGGATATACACTAAATGTCTTGGCGAGACAAGAGTTGCTAAAGATTATTTAAAAAAATGGTATAATGAGAAGTTCACTGGTATAATTTTGACCACTGTTGGCCCAATTCACCATTGGGATAATAGAACTCGCTTGTAAAGTAATTTCCAGGTACAAACCAGGCAGGTAGGTAAACCATACTGAACCGGTGAATTCATTGCAGAAAAAGCTTGAACGACTTGCACTGATCGTCATTCATCTGAGCAACAACAACAAGAGTACAGCTACCAAATAACCTGTCTGTATCACCATGTGGGGTGATTAATTGTGACGACTCACTGACATGCACAGGTAACCTTTAAATGCTTAATATTTTCTTTTCAGGTTTCGTTGAGCAAACATCAACTGGACTTGTTCCGTTTGCAACTTCGCCATCAGTGAAAACCCAACTCTCACGTAAGTCAAATAGATGTTTTGTTGCTGCCATAATTTTGTTTCCATGAATTGTAGTTTGTTATAACTGTATTTCGCCAGAAAATAAATCAATAATATAGAATACAAGGCATAATAACCATAGACTTATCAACGCTTGCTGTGAACAATCTTACAATAAATACAAAAATATGAGATTGGGAAAAAAACACATCGCGATCACGCGTCAATTTGACGTGAATGAGGATGCTGACAAGGAACGCACAAGCCGGTGAAACGTCGGAAGCTGAAGAAAGCGAACTGCCGGACTTTCCTGCCATTATACCCATCTAATCAACAATCCTAAACCACCAGAGTAAGTACTGTAAACATCTTCTTAGTCGTTGTTATCACTTTAGCGACACTCAATTGGGCTGAATTCAAACGAAATCATGTACATATTTTTTTTATCTTGCTTGAAACTGATGTATTCTATGGCCATGCTAAGAGATACGTATATCTTGATAGTAATTCCATTGTGCTCAGATAATATGTTAGAATTAAAGCGTTTCTCATTCTGTGTTCATTACGGCCTGGAAAAGATTTGAAGATATTTCATATTTTAAATTTAAATGAACTCGAACAACGTGACACTTTCAACTAAAACTTTATTATTAACTTTGAATGTAAGCGAAAATGAGAATAGCCAGGCAATCTCTCTATTATTCGACATATTTGTGTCCAAATGATATGACCTTAAACCAATTAAGGATGTCCGCTGATGGTTTTTAGCTTTGGCAGCCATTTTGTCTGTTTTTCCTTTGGGTTATCTCCCTTCCTTAGGTTAAGAGATAGGGATTTCCTTTAAAAGCCTTCTAGCCGAGAATTTTGAACACCAACTTCCATCCAATTTGATAAATTTTGATAGACATTGTGATTATCTACAAAAAGTTAGAATATAAAAAAAAGTTAAAGACTATTTATATGAATTTTTCATGAATATGCTTCAAAATTAGGGCTATTCCCTATGATTTCTGGGTTATCTAACATGTCGAATTGAGCATGGGTCAGTCCACTTAACGTTGCCTGCCGGTAAAAAATGCGCATCAACCTATATTTTTCTTTGTTTTTTCTCCTATTACACAATTATGAATGCAACAACACACATTATTCAAAAAGTTAATTACTTTGATTTACCACCAGCGGACATCCTTAACAAGCTAGTTATTCGGAACATAATCTGTAAAAACGTGGTGCATGTTTCATGGTGAATTTATAAAGAAGTGGTTTTGTTCAATCTCCGAAAAGTTGTCCAGATGAATGAAAGGTTTGTCATTTAGCCAACTTTTCCTTGCAATCTTTTCCATTTCTTATATTGTTTATGAAAGTCTAATCCCTATTCAGTAAAACCAAATACGTTACTGTTCCGACTGACAATCGTTTGAGGGGTTAGTCCTGCAGGGAGTATTCTACATGGTGACGAGTGAACAACCGGTTAAGTCCAGTCATGGATTTAATAGCTTCGCCAGCTTAGAATCGGGAAATTATTATTTCAACATCCGTCCACGTGAGTATTATCATGAATATCTAAATAGCTTCAGTTGAAAGAACGATGTTAGATCACTGACGTCATAGAACTGTCCATCATTTTTTTATGTTCACTTTAATCCTGACTTCTGGTGAATGACATTTCAGATTTTTGAGCCGCATAGATCTATACTTGTCACATTGTAGATTAGCCATTTAGTTTTCTTTCACATGTCACATCAATATAATCACTACATGAACAGTAACAATAATACACACATGATAAATCATTCAACAGGTACTCGAGAACAGTTTCAGCTACAGCTATCCATGAACTAGGCCGATGACTCCAGAAGATCGAAAACACTCGGAAATAATCAGCGATAACGTATAGTGATGCCGGAATTGTTGACACCATATATTTACCATCCACTGAAATGTATTTCGATGTCCACTTAATTAAACGCAACATTAAAACGGCGGTGAAAAGTATAAGTACAAGTACCCTTGACGCAATGAAGCTAGGTGTACGTATAATTTGTGAAAATTAGTAATCGCCAGGAGAGGAGAATTTCAATGTTTTTCTGTCTCGTTCGAATCTGAATGATAATTGATATGTCCATGATAAGTTCATCCATTCATTTTGCCAGTCTCTAGTGTAATCGCGATACGCAAAACCTATCTTAGGCAGAGGGAATTATCTTGAATGGATGGTCATCCCAATCTGTTATTTAAGTCTGTCACAGTTGTTTTGATGGTATATTAGCAGGAGGACCGTGAGCTGAAGCAGACGGGACCAGTGTTATGACAGGCAAGCGTCAGATACGACATCCAG
Source organism: Hanleya hanleyi (assembly GCA_036873755.1). Taxonomy (NCBI): domain Eukaryota; kingdom Metazoa; phylum Mollusca; class Polyplacophora; order Lepidopleurida; family Hanleyidae; genus Hanleya; species Hanleya hanleyi. Next base: position 16,777 of record JAVTVY010000647.1, read on the forward strand.
TAGACTGTCGTCTTCCATGAAAAAGTTTCAGGTCCTTAATCGTCAACGAGTAAAAACTTCAGACAGGATCCCCAAAAATGGGATGATGCTTCAGGTTAAAACTACTTGTATCCTCTTGCGTTTGTTCTTGTGCTTGTTATACAGGGTTTCTCCTAGTGGTTTTTGGCAGGTGTTCGAACTGTTGGTCTCCGGAACTATCTGCACTTAGTCGGCATGTCCTCTCCGGCAAAGGTACAGCGGACATTTCACATACTTGCATCTTTCGTGATTCTTGTTTTCCTCAGCTCAGCTCAGGCATAACACTTTGCTAGATAAAGATATCATATGAACGATAGTAAAAAGCACAACCGACTGCCAAACAACACCAGTTAGTATCTATCAGCACAGCCTTAATAAATAAATAATACCATCGTATCAAGTTGGGGCTGTCTTCATTGGTTGAGAACATGCACAGCAATGCTATCGCATTTTGATGCTACCGTCCAGTAGATAATGTGGCACCATCACGCTATGATAGGTTTAGGGAGTGCTATTTTATCTAATAATTTCAGCCGCTGGATTTCGATAACACATGGATTAGTCCCAGTTCACAGACACAGGAAATATGACATGACCAGTGCTGGAGGTCGTGTGGTCATTCCGTTCAAGGTGTCCACAAGGATAGCCACAATAAAGCGTGGCTGACATGATTCATTTTTCCCCCGCCACGTAAATCGGAGAGGAAAATGCTGTTCGTCCGTGCGTCACAAATGTGGTGAACGCAATACCTAACTAGCATAGAGGGCTCGTTGATACCCTGCTGTCTTAGGGGGCTTCTAGATCAAGTTCACTCAGGACTGACCTTGCCCTATTTTCTGTGGTCACCGAGGTTAAATTGTGAACAGCAGAGAACGTTCCTTGTGAACACACTATCTAAGGGAAAATCGAATAATGGCCTTTGCACAATGCTGTATTCTGGGAGCCTTTAGGTCATGTTCGTCCAGGAATGACCGTGGCCTATTTTCAAAATTCACAGAGGTCAAAATGTGAATAAAATGTGCATATTATATCAATGTAAATATTACATCCACCAGGTAACATATTTCGATACCTGTAGCCACACTGGTATAGCCATCTTTGTAAGCCGAGCTGAGAACAGTAACGTTGATGACATACATTCTCTTGGAGGGGACAGCACGGATAATTCCAACTAGCTAATACTGTGCCTATTCGGGAATATCTCTTGTTGGCATTACTGAATCATTTCACCTTCAAATATCGGATTAGCTAATATCTAATCAACGATCACTTGACCTCACAGACCAATATTACGACTGCAAAAACGCATATCAGGAAACAATAAGCTAAGCAGCTAGATCCCCCGCCTGACAGCCTGTGTGAAGGGGCATGTCACCATCACTATTAACATTCTCTCGACAAGGCTCTATAGTGAACTTCGTATAAAGACGGACATGAGGTAGCAGAATATAGAGTTGTCCAAATATTGTTGAGGTGGATATATCACATCAATGTCAAGTAGTCTCTTAGATATTGTGTTCGCAAGCAAATATGATGCTATTTACATTTTGATTTCTGTGGCCTGTGAAAATAGGCCAAGTTCAGTACAGAGTGAACATGACATAGACGCCTTCACAATGCAGCACCTTGCACCTACTTCTGTTATTGAGAGTGAGTGAGTCATTATTCATTATGAATTTTTCAGTCCTCTCAAAAGGTTTGCGTCCTACTCCTTTTCATACCCAGGCATACCACGAGAGTCCATTATATTTTACACCCAGGAACATCACGGGTGACCCAGCTAGTCGACTCTTACGACAAATTGTGTAAGACGACACCTTAATATTCGCACCATGATATGGGATGTACACATCGACACCCCATGTCAATCCCCGAGAGACCCATGGGGCCTGTTCATAAGGAAGCATTTTACCAAATATTCAGTCTCTATCCCTTTTTGTTATTGGTACAATAGCTGTATCATACCTTTACATTTTTACTGCATTCTTTTTGGGTCTGTTTTGACATTTATATGCCAAGACATTGTGATGTGAGAAAGAAAAGATCATACTCGCAGTCATTTATCTGGCTATTGCCACACTTGTGAAGCCCATATGAAAAGCGCTAAAGCTCATTTCATATTCGTTTTATCAAACTTGTGTGATAAAAATCCGATAACAGACCGCGAGCAGTGATAATTTATACATATCACACACGTTGAGGATCTCTGCATAAAATTTATCAACATTGGACATCATGACAAACAATTTTCAGACGCTTGCCTTAGAATACCTTCCACCTGGTTTTACCTGGAGCATATTCTTTATTTCTTTGATAAATATGATACAGCTTATATCAGTTTATATGCTCAGTGAATACCGCTGCCACTAATGGATATTTTCTCTCTTGTCCCATTAATGCTTTGAGGCCGCCATTGAATCTATTTATGTATTGAATTGCTAACGATTGCAAGAAAATATACGAAGTTGATTTGTACGATGTAGTTCTCGAGAGAACCATGCCTTTTGCGACTCTCTTGGTAGGCAAGGGGTAAGCAGGTTTGACCCCTGACTGTTTCTGCCACAAAAACTGGAGAGTAGGGCATTCGGATTTCTCTATCAAAATATAAAACTGTGCCGATGAAAGGAAAAGTTTTCCCATGCTTCCCAGCTGCTGATAATCTTTGCCAGCATACTTCCACATGCATCTAACTGAAGTGAGGAACTTGCTATTTTGGCGATTTTCCATCAATTATGCCATGTTCGTTGACAATTCTTAAAGGCAAATCATATTATCCCAGCGCTAATTTACATACTCTCACTTGTACTAGCTAACTCTTGCATGACTGGTCAGTTTTCAGTCATTTGCATATGTTCATTAAAAGTGTAGGGACTCTCTTACGTTGTTTCTTGTAAAGATGTCCCCTCTCACAGAAGAGATAACGTCGTAGATTTGTCTATTTGCATTGTACATTCTACCAGTTGTTATTACAATCAATGCTGTGGAAATCAGTATGACAATTGGATCTTTATCATGCAATTCATCTCACCATTTCTTTGAAGAGTCCCGTGCAGTCTTACATGCTGAGTGGTGAACATGACGAGTATACATGTAAATCGGTGGTTACACAGTACGGGCACTGCCCTCAATACTAGAACGCTTTCGATGCCTTCTCCAAATAATGTGTGTGGTTCGAGCCAGCGGCGAGTGATAAGTGTAGAACCAGTGAACTGCGAATATTCCTCTGGAATCTCCGAAATTGAGAAGGTGAGGGTATAATAATATCATGTGTAGGATTTGCAATGCAAATTAGTAATTTTGTAACTTTAGTGACACTTGGAAGAATCTTACTTCGTTGTGTGGAATTTATTACCTGCTTGCAAATGTGATAGGTAGCAAGTGGGAATTTATTTTTTCTGTCAGCACTATTGAACTATGAAGAACTATAGCGTTAATGAGTCAAAGAAGACAGTCTGAGGACGAGTCTAACGAAATATGGAGGGAAGCTTGCTCGGAACCCAGTAAAGAATATAGGGAATCCTCTCACCGTTACAGTGTCCAGTTCACGCCGGTGGGGATTTTAGGCACGAAAAAGATTATCGATTATCGATTTCTTCTTTTCTTCTCCTTATCTTATTTTTTCTTCCTCTTTGTCAAATCCTGTTGTGGATATTGCTCGGGTTGAATAGAGATAGCAATTTATATCCAATTATTTTCAGGATGACAATTTCTTGGCAAAGCGCAAATACTTGTGCTGGGTGGGTCAGTCCCGTGCGACACTCGAACCCGTGCCGTCAAAAAAGTTTGGTACCACATCGCCAGCAACCAATGTCATTCTCATGTAACCTAGCTACGACTTCAACTGTTGCATGACTGATCATTGCTCAATGAGTCTGTGGTTTGCATATTGTCATTAAAATCGTAGGTCTTCGACTGCGTTTCTGGGTATAGTGAAGTTGGGCTTTTCACGGATTATACGCATCATAAGGTGCGAAGTGATCAAGTTATAGATTTTGTATCGCATTGTATATTGTACCGGTTGTGATTATTTCCACTGCCGGCAAGACAATTGCATTTTGTACTGTAAGTTTTCGGATTATTTCTTTTAACTGCCCTAGCTTACACGAGGAGATTTACGCGCAGATTGACATATATGCCCCCTTCATTGCCCCCTGCATTACAGCGAAGTTCTTTTTTGTTACATTACGGGGATACAATAAGGCGGCCATGAGTTACAGTGATATGTGTAAAACCAGCGAATTTCCGATTTATTCCATATTCAATAACGACAAAAATCAGGTTCTAGCAATACCATGTCCAGGAATTGTGATGTGAGCTATCATCAGTTGTGCCAGAACTAGGAGTAAATAGATTTTGTTGTGAACGCTACTGGTGGATTTGAAATATAACACGAAGCGATTTTGATTTTAATATTTCTTTCACTTCTATCTAATTGTCAATAACAATGTTGCTAATGAATCAACATGTGCATTTTATGTGAAGTTCTCTTCTGTTGTCAGTTGTCGAGACTAGAGGACGATTCTAACGAGAGGTGGAGGAAATTGAACCAGCTCGATAACCCATGAAGAATCGTCGTGCTCGTTGTTGAGGAATTCAGGTCCACTAGCATCCGTTATTGAGGAAGGAGCTCTGCCAGATCGACACCCGAACGTATGATACATGGTTTGCAATCCACAGGTGAACATATCTGTGGTAAGCATAATCTCGATGTGTCTGGTTTCTCTTTATGATTTATTACCTACCAAGCGGAAATATTATAAAATGGTCCCTCTAAATATTACGTGTTAGAATGGCGTTACATAAGGCAACAGAGAATTTCATCGTTTCCATAGGTCATGTGTGAATTAAAAATGGCCGTCATGTCGGACGATCGGGGAAGTCGCCTTAGGTCTTGTTTAGGTGACAGAAAGTTTTGTTGATGAGCTCAAATTATTACCACATGTTCGCAGAGCTATTAATTTTATTTGTTTGGAACTGATCACATTTTTAATCTATAGCGTTTTTTACACTGTAAAGATGTTTGCAAAAAATATTAGGATAAGATTGAGATAAGGCACGATTTTAAAGATGTTATGGTTAATGACATATTATATACTGAACAAGGGTCTAGGATGATTCATTTTAATTTAGAAAGTCCCCTCTCTTGATGAGATAAAAATCCCTCTCAAACTTTCAGGCCTTCAATTTCAGGTCAACTTCTAGCACACTTATTAGAGATGCCTGATGTTTGTCGATTTCTTCTTTTATTCTCCTTCTTCATTCATCCTTCTCTTTTTTGTTCCATCGATAAATTGTGAATGGCTTCGGTGGATAGCGCGACGATAGCGAAAGACTCCAATTGGTTGATGTTTAGCTCGAACAGAAACAAGGAACATTCTCCAAGTTCGGAGTTTCATATTCTCATTTGAATGTAGCCTAGCTTCGAAATTATTTTTTTCATGAATGTCCATTGTTCGTCCAATATCTGATTTGCATATTGCTATTGGAAAGGAAAGACCTCGCTTGCGTTGGTGAGTCAGGGAGCGTTGTCCCGTTATCACACATGTATCAGTAACCTTGTTTTCGAAGAGATCATGTCATACATTTTGACATTTCGCATTGCGTATTCTATTAGTTGTGATATTACTTCCTCTGATGTGGAATTTACTATTGGTATGACAGTTGCATGTTTCGCTGTATGTAATTTCTCGGACCATTTCTCTGAATTAGTATATGCAAGCTTGTATATCGTGTGAACAACATGAGTGTTAAGGAGAGATTTCCAAGGCCACGACTCCCCCTTTATCTACAGTCGAGTTCGCTCTCGTTGCCTTCTCTGTACCTGCCAGTAGGCGTAAGACGTCGATGAGCTAAAGTTGTAATTGTGAATCCACAAACTTAGGAATATGAGGGTCTGGAATATCATTAACAGAATTTGGGATGCAAGCCAGTGTTTATTGTGTCGATAGTAGGAGCATCATTATTGTGTTGTGTGATACGCGTGAAACATGAATTATATCACCGAGTTGGAACTATAACGTGTAGCTACTTGGATTTTATTTGATCTTTCAGCTCTTTTATTAATGAGTCAGCGTGAAAATTTCTGTTTCTCATGTTGCCAGTTGTGGAGAATTGAAGATAATTCTAATGAACTATAGAGGGAAGCTCTAACGAACTATGGAAGAAAGCTCTAACGAACTATGGAGGGAAGCTCTAACGAACTATGGAGGGAAGCTCTGAAACCCGCGAAGATTAGTGATCATCGGAGGAATCCTATCGCTGTTGCACTATTTTTAATCTAAAGTGTCCACCATTTGGTGTTTAAGGCTCAGGCAATGAGACTCTCTACTTAGTCGATACCCGAAAATATGATACATGGTTCGAAACCGCAATCCACAGATTGACATTACTGCTGGTAACTATAATCTTAGATTTCATTTTCGTTTTATTATCTAGCCATGGGAGAACAAATGGCACGTCTAAATACACATTCTGTACTACGCTGTAGAGGGACGTTACGTACGGCAACGCAACAATAATTTTGTTGTTTAATGTCAAAGTATAACAATCTGAACAAATGTATAGCGTGGAACAATATGCATAATGGTAATGGGCAGATGAATGAACGGTCATGTAAGACGCGCAGAAAGCAGCGTTCTTCAATTAATAGTTTCGGCCTTCACTAGTCCAAAATTGCATCAAACTAAGGAGATGGTATTGTAAGGCGGGGTTTTTGCCCACAGCCAGCCGACTCATAGGAATGTACATTTCTTCTCTCCATCTGTCAATCACAATGCAATGTACAACTTGCCGTCGGCGGCAACTGTCAATCAACGGAGCGACTGATCGTTCGATTTCAACGTTGGACTAGCCCGTAATGTCCACACGGTATAGTGTCATCGGTAAACAATATTTATTTTACTTTTAATTGGTTCATACTGATAGCCTAAAATCTTATTTCAGATATACTGAATGCAATTTTTTTTTACAAAAATGAGAAAGATTGAAATAACTTGTCGACGTCACACATGTTGCCCTCCTGGGATTCGAACTCAGTAAAAGAAAAAATCGAGGCGCTTGTGATCCAACGTGCGTATCCACTACACCACGACATACGAACAACTGTAACAGGGTAGTTTATCACTTTAATCTACTGACGAAAACTTCAAACGTTATGAATCATTTTTTAGTATGAAGGACTCCTTGGACCAAAAAGATCTTCCAGCAGTGGGGATATAATGTTACCACACAACACCAGGTTAAATGGCGTTTTGGTCCAAGGGGTCCTTCGCGTCTAAATGCGTGTCTGAAAGACTCGATTTAGACCCTTTTTTCACGAAATAGCACAAGCTGTGCATTTCAGCTTCATGTGATAACAATAATAATAACGCAATCGCACTGAAACTTTCACACATTGTGTACTTATATTTTCTCTTGCCGTTACATTAAAACATAACTATTTTTAGGACATTTTATTTTTTCGATTTCAACCGCACCACGTATAGGCCAAAATCCCGCCTTATAATACCATCACCTTTATGTCGACTGAAATAGCGATTCTCTATCATATTTACTAGTTTATAACAGAAATATCGAGAATAAAAAACCGAAAGTAGGTCTAAAAATACTCCCAGAAAAGGTGTCCGTGTGAAGAAGTTAGTCCACGATTTTTTCCCGATTTTCTGCTCAACCTTGAGACATCTATTTATTGTGAAATGCGTTAGCTCCCTGCTATAAAGGATACATAACATCAAAGGCAATCGCCCTCTTGTCGAAATGTGTGTTTGACTTTGGTTGTGTTTTTTTGAGTTCGACCAAATCAGGGACCACTCAATATAAACAACAGTATCTGATTTCAATCGCCCCGGCATATTTGAGTGTGATTTTAATTAGATTTAATTGTGTACACACGATTTTACTTGATAATTATTTACAGCATTGTAAAAAATCGATAATACTCAGTCAATTCATATCACATATCACTAAATATAGCAGAATCTGAATACCTAGATAAGCAGACAACTGTCATGAATACAGGTAGCATTTAATTCGCTGGACATCTCAGGATCTGATCCTCTCATTCCGGTCCTTACTGTTACAGATATATACATGTACTTCTGACGAGGGCACTACTCAGGACCTTGGGCCAAGTCAAGCATATGCGGTTCCATTCCCACAATGATATATAATTATTAAATTGATGTCTAGATTATAAAATACAATTAAATTACAATCTTAATTAAATTGAGACACTATGCTTGTCTATGCTTCAGGGGTTGTCGCACTGTTTCTATCCGCGAAGTGGAACTGGTTCTCCTGAATCACAGACACTGGCATGGGAAATTTGATACTGTACAGAAATGTACGATGTGACGGAAAAATTTGTTCAAAACGAACTATCAAAACTGTATTGATCTGGTTTGTGTGACGAGCAGATTTGTTGCCTCTGGTCACCAAATGCGTCGCTCTACGTCCTGCGTGTTTACATGTTTTTGCATTTAACTTTTGACCAAAGTTATCGCCTTTGACCAATTCAAGAGTCCCCAACCTTGAATGAGTCTGAAATGTGATTTGCGTTTCGGTGATTTACTGATTGATAATCAGCATATGTATCTATATGTAGGCAATGTCCACAGACATGGCTCATTCTGCTGGACCCGTGTGAACGAGTATAGATTCCTTTAAATACATTTTCGATGGGGCACGTTTCATATGATCCTCTGGCCAAACATTTTATATATAAAGTTTTAGTCCAAAACTAGCAGTTATATGCATTACCCAAAGTCCACAAATCTAAAGAAATAATCCAGGCTTTCCAAGAACGAAAAACTGAATGTATCACTGCTCATAATCCAGGAGATTTTACATTGAGACCCCTAGTCGTGGGCTCCATTTGTCCAACTAGTAGACTTAGTTACTTTTGGTTGATATTCTTTTAAATTACAACACATATAAGGGAAGTGGGAAGAGGTTCCGACATACTGACTGCGACACATGACTTCACAGAATAGTCTTCTGGTTAACCTATTCTAAGCACATACCAAGAATCTAACGATTGTGTATGTGTTGTATCTCAGGTACGCTTTTATTGTACCTGTTCATGTGGCAACATGGATGATATGACCACACGGCCCCTAGCACCGGCATAAGCGGTATTAGATACAAATCTAGAGAGCTATGATGGAAATGCTCTGACAACTCGTATACTGGTTATTGATGAGCTGTTTCGCTGTGCCAACTCGAGATTGGTGAGCTGTATCGTCGTCAGATGTAAATGACGGCATTTACAAATCAAAACACACAAATCAAGTTTGTTCCGTCAAACATTTGAGATGACATCTATTTTCTTATTCACATACCAATTACAATTGTCTTCCTCGAAGAAGGCATTTTTTGCATGCTGGATGCCACAAACTTATATTGTAGCATTTCACATGAATTTGGCATGAGACATTAAATATCCTGATTCAAACGAACAACTTTTTTCAAAGCGATTTGTTCTATCCGGAATTCAACTCATACTCGAGTACAATACCTTTGAATTTGGCGAAGATGCAAATTACACCCAGATTAAGTGAAAGATAAAATCAAAGAAACATTCAAACGTTTCCTCGATGACTGCTTTCTGATTTGGGATAGAGAATGGGGTAGCTTGACAGTCTTGATGCAAGTACAAAATTCACTGTAAAGCAAAATACAGAGAAAATTTCATTTCTAGAAATTCTACTCAAACGGGAAAACAACAAAATTATCATAGATATTTTATACAAACCAACAGACACAAAACGGTATCTGTTCGATAATTCATACCACCAGGTACCATTCAATTTAGCTCGACGAATTTGCGCCACTTTAACATAGCCAGAACTCCACAAAAACGAATTAAGGAGCTAAAACAGTTTCTAGAAAACAGAGCTTGTCCAGAGAGTTTGATTGATAATGGATTTGAAAAATCTTTAGCCATTGGCATCCATCAGCTTAGGACATGCAAAAATATTACATTTATACACACCCCAGATCGTAACAATTTCTTTCCTGTTATTAAAGATAATACACCCATGTTAGAAACAAATGAATGGTTACAGAACACCTTTGCTAATGTTAAACGCATTATTGCAAAGATGCAAGCTCCTAAGATTGAGAAACTTTTAACCAAAGGGCAGTATAAATCCCAAAATTTTCCACGGAGCACAACATCTAAATGTGATGATGAAAATGCAGATGTTGTGATAAACACTATTGTTAATACATCAATTCATTTTCAAAATAACAACAATGATTTCCATCTCAAGAGCAACATGGACCACAATTCCCAAAATCTTATATATGTTCTCTTCTGTAAAGGATGTCAGAAAATACACATTGGGGAAACGAGATATATTCTGCGAAGTTGTGTACGTGTACAAAGAGAGCAAATAGAGACAACCGACTTAAGACATCTTAACGACAGCAAGCACATGGGCAACTGTGCTCGTAGCAAGTTCCCTTTTATAAAATGAATAGCAATGATTCTTTTAAAAGGCTACAAATGGAAGAATATTTTATAAAAATATTCAGGCCGGATTTGAACCGTTAGTACATGGACCAGTGACATACCTGATTCGGTAAATGCATAATTGAACAAGTCCCAAAACCGTAATCCTAATGTTTCTGTGGTTGTTTTATGTCGAATACCATTCCCTTTAATCTGATGCTTTTATTGATATAGCTATTATAACTATTAATTCATTCAATTTGGAATTATCACGTTCATCCCGTATGTATATCTCTCGTTTTTCTTTTGAACATTTCTGTCACTCAGTTTCCTACAACTTTGGCAGCACCTGAACACTGGGAGGAGTTATTTAATTCTAAGCGTAACTGTGTTATGTCTCTTTTATCAAATATGAGACGAAAGATCTGCCAAACTGTGAATGTCCGGACATATTACCAGTGGCAGTTTCTTTATCTGCTGTATCATGTTGTGCACATTTTCTGTAATTTTAACCATGTCAGCATTTGATCAGCTTAATGTGTTAATTGAAATAACAGCTTTTTGACATATGCGCACATTTCCATTTTTATCGTATCTATGTCTGTAACTTAATTATGCCAGAGTATGCAAGTATCAATGTCGTTGTTGTTAAACAAGTTTGAGTTCAGTCATTCAGCCATACATTTCATATAACCAATACAAACAGACGAGAAATTCGCCTATAAAACTATGTTGTTAGCCACCACAACTTGTAACTGAGGATGGCTATAGACTTAAGTCAAGGGTAAACTACTCTCTTACTTTTATCCAGACCGAGTGTGTGTCTTGCTGTTTGGCGGAGAACAGATTTTTACCTCTGAAGTTTTAGTGCGGGCATAGTTAAAAGGTTGTGATCGCAATAACATTTTAATGCTTCTAAATCTGCTGTTACTCAATATGTATGTAAAGTAATCACAGCCATACTTGTATTAATTACTTTTCTCTGCTTGGCATTTTTTTTACGAATATACGACTGTCTATTATTATTATCCCATACATTTTGTTTGACTTATTGCTCAGGCATCAGAAGGATTTAACGTTTTTCACTGTCGTACATGTACAAATATCGGTGGCCTTTCGGAATCGGGAAAAAGCACAACACAAAAAGAGAACCTGAGTCGTCGCATCATCTTTTGGGGATCTTTGACCGTAAGCGATATATCCTACACGTACTGGCCATGTTATAACTAAAACGGGAATTGTGAAAGAACATGTCAGCTTTACCCGGGGGAAAAAACCCTCTTGACAGCTTTCATAGATTTGTGCTATACGAATGACGTATTCAAACAATAAAGGCCGGTCTTCCCCAGTGCTATTATTATACAGAGTTGAGTGTGCCATGCGCTCGTCAGGAACAGGTCCTCCATGTAAGGCTGAGTTAATTATAAAATGAAGGAGATGCAGGTAAGATAATAGCATGAAGAGCACTCACAAGTCAACACTTGTTTGGTCTTTTTACTTCTTGGGGCAACCCAAACCACATTATTTGGTTCATTACAGCACGAATATCTTCAATAAATAATTACATAAATGAGAAGCAACTATTGCGAAACACTAAGTGAACAAAAGATTGTAATGTATATTCAGCACCATGTCTGTATTTTTTACAACATTAAACAAACAGTAATTCCTGGTTTGGCCTAACCGGGAGTTTTTTGCCACAACATTCGCACTTCAAATTATTGAATGGCACACTTCTGTTCATATTTGCCATCGCTATGTTACTTTACTACTATATACGCACATCCATGAATTAAATATCGTACGCATTGATGACAAAAATATTTAGGCCTGTCTGTTTCGGGTGATATGTTGTACAGAACAGCTTTCAGGATTTTCTACTTACAAAATATTAATTGTAAAATAATTTTTTTTATTATTTTACTCCAGAAATATTTCTTCATGAGTCATTCAGCTATGGATAAAAAAAAAATACAAAAAAAAATAAATTGACAAAATTGAGATTCGAACTCAAAATTGACAGCATTGTTCATTCACAACCAAACGCTCTAACCACACGGCCAAGAAGCTATGCAACACCAAACACTACTACAATGCCAATATATCGCCGTCTTCCAAGTGAACAGAGAAAACAAAACTTATTTTAAATTTCATGAAAATATGACACCTTCAACCAAAATGATATTTCAATATATGTTTGTGGTATATTTGATAAAATTGAGAACATGTAATTAGATCTTGGTTAGAGGTTTCATATCTTGAATATAAAGGGAATTCCCTGTGAAAATGTATCCAGAAAATATAAAAACGACCAAACGCCCATTTTCCAACGTTCCTCGACGCCGTTTTACGTCAAAATTGGCTGTGAGAGTTTTCAGTGTAAAATTTCGGTATTTTATATGTATGAAACACAACCTTTCATGCTGATATGGAGAAATATTTTTTTCGCTTTACAAACGTGACGGCAAGAGAGTTTTTCCCGGGTAAAGCCGACACGTCCTTTGTGTTCTTACGTAGTTGTTATATTGTTGTTACAGGCATATTTCAGGCAGATAGGCAAAGTTGAGATTATCGAGTTATCAATGTTTTCATAGTATAATGTTCGTATTTTCATAAATCTAAAAGTTAAATATTTACCAACGTAGCCTAGTTCGAGCTAGCCACTTCAGAATCGAATGTTGTACCTTCATCCACTACACCACGATGCAGATTATCACATTTAATGCTTAGCACGTCAAAGAAAACTTTTCGTGAATTTTCGGGGGGTTTTCAATCCAGTCAAGACCCAAAGGTATCTCTGGATAAGAACTACCTTTGAACGAACAAATATTTTGGTTCTGGGTGATGTCCACATGTTTTCAAAGACATTAAGCTGATGTTTCAATGTGGAAACCGACGATGTTGAAAAACAAAATAAACTGCAGCAAAATGTTATTAAAACAAACGTTGACTTTGTGAGCCTACGCCAAGATAGTATATTCATTCATTCATTCATACCAGAAAAATAATTTCCATAATTTAGACAGTCCCTTCATAAATTTGTAATAATTCCTCAAATAATTGAAGTATCCAACTGAAATTTTCACAGGTGATAGACTTGGCTGTAAGTGTTGCAAAAATGGTAGCAAGAATGATATAGGTTCAACAGAAATTGTAAGATAATGGTGTGAACTTACCGAATTGGACTGTCACTGGTTCTAGCAGAAGGATAATCCAAGAGTTGGAATTGGAATAAAACACAGATTGGAAGGTTCCAATAAATCCTCAACAGATGGGTATTGGAGTGAGGAAAGAGAAATACCTACAAAATTGAAAAACAAAACAGGACATAAGAGGAAGTGAAACATTGGAGGTCACCATTTTGTTGGTGGGACTTTTTCAGACAACGCCATGAATATTAATGAATCCAAATTAACCCCTTTCAGTGTAACAGAATGATGAATTTAAAGGACTCCCCTTCAAACTACACGTGAAAAATATCCGCATAGGTCAAAGGGTTAAAATTGGTCAGGTTTGCCCACAATACTGCTTGCATACCCTACATGGAGTATCTATTACCATAACAATACAACAACGTGCTCCAGTGACTGAAGTTGTAAACTTAAGTTCAAGACGCATAACTCATTTTTTAGTGCTTGACACGAACATAACATAGGGCAGAAATGTTTCATACTCCTTAGAAATACATCACACTCACCTTGTACGACATAATATCTTCATGATCTTCAAGAAAGAGACCAATTTCATCAATTTCTTTGGGTTGCTGTTGTTCTCTGCGAAAAGCAACACCTAGTGGCGAGGTTGACTTCAAATTGCTAACTCCGCATTGATTGGCACTTCCGGGAAATAGTCCCTAAATGAAATAGTCATTATTACAGTTTGTAAACACCACACATGAAGGAATATATCTTTTATCATGTCAATTTAATAAGGAACACAATATCCATTTCGAACAATACAGAAATATATTCTTGAAAATGTTGGCGCATGAAACTCCACACAGAGATTTGGCCACATGACTGCCCCATCACAGCTCAGGAGGCGGGAACTATTTTGAAAATGTGGAATTTTACGTGATGAACAGGTAAATACTTCAGTTCATTCCTTGCACCTGTGGTTTTGACAAGTATGTCACACGTAATTTTAAGACGTAAACTTCATAGTCAATAGTTGTCATTCGTTTGTCTTTTCTGTAGATTAAGTAATTCTTGCCCAAAAAAACAAATTCCAAGTGAAGTACCCATAATTCCCGGTGAAAATCTTGTTGGACAGGGTGTCATGGAAGCATAGATTTTGAAAAAGCCTCCACTTTCAACAGTCTCTACATTATAGTTTCCAATGTATCGTTGGTATTTCACACATTCCACTTGTTTTATCACCTCTCTATTGTTATAATGAGTATCGTAAAATGTATGTAGTGCGTAATTAAAGCATATTTCGATTGTCATTTCCATTGGTAATTTTGGAAGGCCTGTGTGTTTCACATCGTTCGGGTAGTTTCCCGAATTGCTGCATATTTGACCTTCTCATAGACGTGTCTGGTAGACGTGAAAGTTTGAAGAGAATATTCCAATTATTTCTTTATTTATTCCACATTTTTTAAGGCACTCTGTCAAAAAAGTTCAAATTATTTTTCTGGTATTATCCCCCCTTAACTGGGAAATACGTAGATACAGTTAAACTTAGTGCTCGATTTGTGTACAGATTATGTGTATAGAATAGAGCAATTTTCTCTACACTCACGAACTTTCAAGGCTCTAACACTTTCGTATCTCTAAAAAGTGATGTATAACAACAAAATCTCAACTGAAATCCAACAAAAAAAATACTGATACCCCATATATCACAAATTCCTATATCATCCATTGTCTATAAAGTCCAAGTCCCATCTTAAATCATAGCTCCAGTGTTCTTTCTCTATACTGCATGAGATCAATTTCCCGGCGTCACGCCATTAACCAGCCGTAATTTTAGTCACACCGGAAGTCAGGGTGACCACATTCGTTTTGCACTACACCTTACGGTTTTCAGTGCAGATTGTGAACCACAACAACAGCCGGTTTCCGTAGACGCGTTCTGAGTTTCAGTATCCGGTTAACTAAAACTGTACAGGTTATGATAAGACCTGAACATAAAGATAAGATCATACAGAATCGAACTATTTCATTGTTTGTAACTAACGGCTTCGAAAAATATGAGCCGGCCAGCATTTCCCAATAACTACATCTGATGAATGGCTCGGCCTAGTTCACACGCTATGTAAAGAAAGCCCCGCCGGAGCTACTAAAATGCGTATTATACCAAACTCATGTTGTACAAATTACCACATGTCCCATGTTCCATATATCTGTTCAGCTGAGATCTCAAAAGAAATTTGTAGACAACCTATAAACTTACATTGACCATTCTCACAACAGGCAAATCGCAAATCTATATTATACCCACCACATCATGCACTAACGAATACGTTATTCAGCGTACGTAGAATGAATCTATACTATCGGTATATACAATATCTAAAACTTGACGAGCTTGTTTATCCAATAGTTAATAAATAAGATGAACAGTTTATGCAGGAAGAGTAGTATATGAGCAATCGGGCGAACAATGATAAAGAAAGATAAATAATAAATATTTTATATGTTTACAGTGAAAATGCACCATGACAAATGCAGCGAACATACCTCGTACATGTAGTTTGTATGGTCTTCAGTCAAATTTCGATAGCATCAAGAATAAGCTCTTTCTAACTTAGGTTAGATGATGGCATCTGCTTTCTCACATCACAGCGACCAAAAGCAATTAGATTCTCATATGTGATATAGAACCTCTATCACACCCTTATATTTTTGCCAAGTACATATATTTTTGGGTTTCTTTCCGACACTTGCATTTTGCACTTGCATGGTGATGTGAGAAATAAATGACAACGGGTAGTGATCATCTGTATATATATATAAGTGTATGATCACAAGCAATAAACATAGTGTAATAACCACCACTTGTATACATGTAGGTTGCGTTTAGTTGATATCTGTATGTGCACGTTTTGTCCCTGAGGCTCGCTCTCTACAACTCATTGTCATTATAGTTTGTGACTGTGATTAACATGATGGAGAATAAAGCGCTTGATCGGCGTCGGACCTCATAGACATGTGTTCTAAGTAAGAACATTCTGCTTTTATTTTCCTCATTGCTCTGGGATGATTGTAACTACTACCGCTCGAGTCTGTGCTAGGGGCCGTTTGGGCATAAATATATCCACATGTATGGCCAACTATAATCAAAGTGTGACTGAGATACATATCACGCGAGGGAACAGTTTTAATTATTGGTGTTTTAGATTTGCAGCCAGATCTGGTCTTTGGGTAGTATGAATTATAGGTAGGTTCTGTAGGTTCTTGTTCTGTGTGAGAGACAAAAACATCTACAATTATCTCAACATGGGATCAGAGTTTCGAAGTTCCACGACTAACGCATCAAATGTTGTAAGGCCATTGTTACCCAAAAACAGGAATGTTTCAACATTTGCCGAGGAATGTTCCAGTCTCCTGTGCTTGTGAAGAGAAGGAAAACATTGAGACCGAGTGAGCCAACACTCAAGTATCGAGATAGGGTATACAGTGAAATTCTCCATATATGAAGGGACGAATAGGTGTCCCACGTGACCCATGCTCGGGAAAGACCGTCTCGGAAGTGACGAAAAACTCGTCCAGAACGAGTACGCTACATTGGTTCATACACGTTTATTACACAAAATAATGGGAGCGCAGTGAGCCAAGCTCACAAATGTGTCTTCTAGAAAAAAAAATTGCTTTAACAGAAAACGTTGCTGCTTCAAATGCATATAACAATTATTCGTTACAGAAAGCATTGTAATATATACTTGATGTGCGGCTTGCCGGTTGCTGTGCTGTAATTCGGTATTTACAATACCTTGACAAAAGGAAAGAAAAAAGTCAGAGGTACTAACAGGGTGTGTCATCAGCTGTCTCCGCGCGAGTTAGACACTTTTGGGTGAGAATTGAACAAATTAAAGGCCGCAGCCTACATCGAACCATTTTTTTTTGTTTCCTTAATAAAAGAGTCAACGTAGATTTGTATATTTATATATTCCTGCTCGATTTTATTGCTGTCACCCGCAAGAAGATTGCAACATGGGACTGACTGAACGTTACTGTAGATGGTCGAAAACATTGTTCTCGCGGAACAGTGAAAAAGGAACAATCAAACAAGAAATGCTTGGCTGTCTCATCGCAGAAGCCACATGCACATGTTATAGTGTTAGACTTAAACACGTTGCGCTTTAACCCTACCATGCCTGGAGGGGGGAGGGGCATTGTGCCCTCTCCCTACTAAACTTTCTCCCCGATCTCCAAAACGACAAAAACAAACGAAAGCGACTATTTAGTTTATCATATTGGAGTTATTTTGATAACCTCCAAGTTTGCATACCAGCACCAGTTACTGCATAATATTTGCATAACCCCCAAGTATGTAGAGGATCATGGTTAAATTCAAGATGTGAGTTTTTCGTCATTTTATTTCAAAATTCCTGCTTTTCGTCATCTATTTTATTTTATATCAGACTATTATTTACTTATTTATCCTGCAGTTTTGGCAAAGGAAACAAATAAATAAAAATCCGAAAAATGACTAACTTGATCTGGACCAACTGTTTCTTGGTGAAAATAGAAAGAATTTCAAATACGTCGTTAACCGAGATTTCGAGGACAGTGCAGTGAGTGTATTTTCAGCGTAACGTATTTAAGATGGGAGTTTGGAACTTGAATCTCTTGAAAGGGTTATATTGGCAAAGAATTCATTCAATAAATCAGCCTTGATTTTTGAAGTCAAAGGCGAAAGTACCATCTTCGCGTTTCAGTGGAGGAATTACCAGATCAGGTAGGGTTAAGGCAAGTGAGAAAGATATCACAATTGAGCCCCATGCTCAGGCAAATAGACAAAGTTTTAAGTTTTCCTCGTATCACGACGTTGAAGAATATTAATAACTGAATTTACATTGGTAAATGGTGATTTTGGATAGATTATGTCATGGTGACGTCATTATGCCTTCTTTTGCATCAAATATTTTTTTAGCGTTTTCTGCAATACCATATCAAACACTATTGAAATAACTTCGATTGGGTAACGTCTATCCCCAGTCACACTACGAAGGCGCTCGTTACATGTGTCACTATCTTCTCAGTTTACCCACCGGTGTAGAGCATCATGGGAAATATTCCACGCATCGCAGGTATCCTCAGAGTATCCTGGTACCCATTCAGGATGCATGTGTACATGGATAATTCCACCATTTTGATAGACCGCCAATACATTATTCCGCTAACATTTGGAATACTTTGAATACCAGTTCCCCATAGGTGCGACTAAGCTTCCATGGGTTTTTGAGAGGTTACTTTGTGTAATTTGCGAGATAATGGACCATATCATAACTGATTTTTTACATATTTTTCATATTTATCGGTGCTTCCGGAGCATTGAGAGACCAACAGAATTAGCATGTCGGCAGTACCAGGGAGGGAGCTATTTCGGACACTTCAGAATCAAATGGTGTCATTTTGTTT